>WNGS01007182.1:6846408-6863255 GCA_020271785.1 Procambarus virginalis
GCGCTCAAGTTTATTTTTGTTCGTGTTCAATCAACCATTTTGTTCACTCATCAACATATTATTACCTGGAATTATGTGCTCACCTTTATTGACAACTAAACGAGGTACAAATAAAACTTCTGAAGACGCAAGCAACATTCATCTTTCATATATTTGTGATATATGATTTTTATAGCCGTAATTGATGTTAGGCTTGAGAGTAAACCCGACCAGAGTCCTCACTTCTGTAGCCTAACGCGACCTACACAGAATTAGCACGGAGACAGCCTAGTGCCGGGGGAGCAAATGTAATTTCTGCCTCTCTCTCCTCTCCCATTGTTGACAAACGCATGACTAAACCTGGTTACTAGAGCTCGGCTGGGCGGGAGAACTGCTGTGAGGCTTCGTGAGAGTTGAAGCTTCCTGTAGCAGGCTCCAGCTTCCAGGCATAGCAGTATAAGATCACATGTTTGGCTTCCCGTCTGGTGGACCCTCCTGCAGGACCAGCAGCAGCAGCGGCAGCAGCAGCAGCAGCAGCAGCAGCAACGTTCTGCTTTCCAAAAATAACAAATAACTGTGGAAATCCGTGAGAATGTCACAATGGACGCCCCAAGAGTGGAAGCAACACTCCTCCGTACCGACATCTCACACCTGGTGTACTGTAGCAAGGCATTTTCGCGCAGACATTTTGCTTTGAGACGGAAATGCATGCAAGGAAATGTCCATTTAAGCGCCGCCTTGTCCTGTGGTCAAGCGCCGTGCAAGTTAATTACTACATAATCCCGTGCCGCCTCCCTCTTTGCAGAAAGAGGTAAACAAATGTACTTGTGAGAGGAAAAACAAACAAGAAGCTTGGTTGAGCAGGTAGCTCCCTCCGGCGAGGGCGAGTGGAACATTTATAGTTAAACTTGTCGGAGGCACTTGTAGCCAAGAGGGCCTGAAGCACTTGTAGACTAGAGAGCTTGAGGCACTTGTAGCCGGGAGGGCCTTCAAAACTGGCTGCTGCATTTGGAGACAACTCTATGAGGAAGGCGCTTTCATGGCCGACTTTGGTTAATGGTCCGTTTTACGTAAACAACATTAATTGAAGGAATGTGTGATAAATGTTGTATGAGAACCGTGAGGTACGGAAGGAGAGAGAGAGAGGAGGGACGGAGCGTGATCAGGATAATATGATTCCCTGTTTAGAATTCTATACTATAGTCAGTTATTCAGTCCTCAAGGTTTCCATACACTGCTCATCTGATGATGATAGTCCATCTGAGTGCGCGGAGAAGATTAAGGCACTTATGGAAATTGAAATAAGTTTGAGGTAAAATACTCACAAAGGGATGAGGAAGCTCAAGCTATTCTCACCCCGTTGGCACTTATGGAGGCGTTTCCTCAACATCACCCGCCACTCCCACACCCAAAATGAACAAACAGCGATTGTTCACAAGTAATTAAAGCTGTTGACCAAACCACACACTAGAAGGTGAAGGGACGACGACGTTTCGGTCCGTCCTGGACCATTCTAAAGTCGATTTTGTCACAATCGACTTGAGAATGGTCCAGGACGGACCGAAACGTCGTCGTCTCTTCACATTCTAGTGCGTGTGGTTTGGTCAACATATTTCAGCCACGTTATTGTGACTTCTCGTCTGCAATTAAAGCTGTGAGCCATTTATCCATCTCATGCTACTGGCTCGCCGAAGGGACCATTTATCAGGTAGAACCATTGATCTGCACTGACGAGCAGCAGTCATCATCTGCAAGTTGGTGTCTAAAGTTCTTAATCACCCGCTTTAAAAGTTGTTAATTACCAGATAATTGCATGGCCCACGCAACGGAATCTCTAAGTTCCTTTATTACAGTTTTGTGTTGTATTGTATATTTCAAAATGCAATATTTTTATATATGTTAAATGAAGTCATCTGTCTGCCCCCCCCCCATGGTTCAGTGTCTGCCCCCCATAGTTCAGTGTCTGCCCCCCATGGTTCACTCTCTGCCCCCCCCCCCATGGTTCACTGTCTGCCCCCCCTCCATGGTTCAGTGTCTGCCCCCCATGGTTCAGTATCTGCCCCCCCCCCCATGGTTCACTGTCTGCCCCATGGCACACTCAGTGCTCGTCCTGCGACGTTGCAGAGTAATTATGCATCTGAAATACATTAGGAAGCTCTGGATTTTTTTTATTTTATTTCCTTGAGTAATTTTCCCCCCTTTTAAAAGCTTCAATTGACTTCCTATTGTATTTTTGCTTTAGTGACAGTTAATGATCACTAAAAGGCTATAAATGTCACTTTTGTTTCAATGAGAGACATTTAGAAATATTTTTCAATGTTATAAATCGTCTTGAAATGCTTGAAATGTTAGTTTGTTCGAGTTTGAGAACTTTTAAATATTTCTTAATGTTTTAAGTCAGTGTGGCCATTTGGACCGCAAAAGCCATTCACAAACACACAAATCACAATATCGTGATGCATCAGATGAACAAAGATGCTCTCGGACGCAGGTTCGAATCCTCGTCACGGCCCTTGTGGATTTGTTCATTTACAAATTTTACATTATACATGAATATACATGAGCCCTTCGGAGGTGGGCCCTTCGGAGGTGGGCCCTTCGGAGATGACCCCTTCGGAGGTGGGCCCTTCGGAGATGACCCCTTCGGAGATGACCCCTTCGGAGATGACCCTTCGGAGATGACCCCTTCGGAGGTGACCCCTTCGGAGATGACCCCTTCGGAGATGACCCCTTCGGAGATGACCCCTTCGGAGGTGACCCCCTTCGGAGATGACCCCTTCGGAGATGACCCCTTCGGAGATGACCCCTTCAGAGGTGAGCCCTTCAGAGGTGAGCCCTTCAGAGGTGACCCTTCGGAGGTGACGCCCTTCAGATTTTCTCAATGAAGTCTTCAGAGAAGTAAGAGAAATGTCTCTCATGTGCACCAGAGAGGAGCAAAACTCACTCTCACTCACAGGAGGAAGACTCTCACACAGGAGCAAGACTCTCACACTCACAGGAGGAAGACTCTCACACAGGAGCAAGACTCTCACACTCACAGGAGGAAGACTCTCACACAGGAGCAAGACTCTCACACTCACAGGAGGAAGACTCACACACTCACAGGAGGAAGGCTCACACACTTGAATCAGAAGATAATTGTACGTAACTTTTAACATAGCCCCACTCTCAAATTAAAAATAATTTAACATTCCAGCCACAACCTCATACACAAGCAATTCTGAAACCATGAATGACGATAACTAGAAACGCTCACAGATAACCCAGAAACCAAACACAAGTAACTAAGATATCAGTCGTCTCAAGGGCTTCACGAGAAGTAGACTAAAGCTAAAATCCCGAGAGAGAGTAATTAGGTCGTCATGCAGACGGGTTCATTGACGCCAACTTTGATGTCTAATTAAGGAAACCCCATTGAAGGCGCATCACTTGTGCTCCTTGAGTCACGTGAATCTTCAAGCTGGAAGGTTCTGTGCTTGGAGACTGGTGAGGTACAGGTGGAGTTATTCGCTTGGTTGTATTCGCTTGGTTGTATTCGCTTGGTTGTATTCACTTGGTTGTATTCGCTTGGTTGTATTCACTTGGTTGTATTCGCCTGGTTGTATTCGCCTGGTTGTATTCGCCTAGTTGTATTCATCTAGTTGTATTCACCTAGTTGTATTCGCCTAGTTGTATTCACCTGGTTGTATTCGCCTAGTTGTATTCATCTAGTTGTATTCGCCTGGTTGTATTCGCCTGGTTGTATTCGCCTAGTTGTATTCATCTAGTTGTATTCACCTAGTTGTATTCGCCTAGTTGTATTCACCTAGTTGTATTCATCTAGTTGTATTCAACTAGTTGTATTCGCCTAGTTGTATTCGCCTAGTTGTATTCATCTAGTTGTATTCATCTAGTTGTATTCACCTAGTTGTATTCGCCTAGTTGTATTCACCTAGTTGTATTCACCTAGCTGTACTCCCTTAGTTACTCACCTAGTTATACTTACGTAGTTAAGTTAATAATGTTGTATAACAAAATAGTCAGGTTTACAATTATAACCAAAGAGCATTTATCAGCCGAGTTTGCTATTGAATCCATTTAAGGTCAGATTCGGGAATCATTAGATAGAATTTGTTGCTTAACTGATAAAACCAAACATGCTCCAGTTTATCTAATGCTGTTTCTAAATGTTTAATAGACGACTAGCTTCCTAATATTATATATCTATACGTTCATAGGGGAATTTTCTGAAAGGCATTGTCTGATCAAGGGCATTGTCTGATCAGGGCATTGTCTGATCAAGGGCATTGTCTGATCACAGCATCCTAACATAGTTGGCAAGTGGTGTTCATCTCTCACTACATCATCTCGGCTCAGCATCCAAGTATTCCACGCTTCTAGCAATAGAATTTCACTCGTAAGAATGAAAAAGTCAGTTGGGAAGGAATTGCTCTCAGAAGTTCAAGAATGGATTAAAAACTTCTGAAGCACACAGAAATATAACTCGTAAGTTTGACTAATGGACTGTTTAATACGGCAGTGAACATTATTTATGATATATATATATAAAATATTTATAAATAATAATTATAGACCTAAAATCCGTAAGGACGAGAAATTGGAGAAAATACGGCCATTTTGTTTTTGTATGATCTGGCTGAACAAAACATTTTGAATGGAGTCCACATGAAATCCAGTTCATGTACCAATACAGTGGTTATACGCTGATCTGATGTCTTCAATGGCAACATTGAAACAGCTGTTGTTTGTAAACATTGTGGGTGTGGGGGGCCACGTGCAGCACATCTGTTTTGTAAACATTGTGGGTGGGGGGGCCACGTGCAGCACAGCTGTTGTTTGTAAACATTGTGGGTGTTTGGGCCACGTGCAGCACAGCTGTTGTTTGTAAACATTGTGGGTGTTTGGGCCACGTGCAGCACAGCTGTTGTTTGTAAACATTGTGGGTGTTTGGGCCACGTGCAGCACAGCTGTTGTTTGTAAACATTGTGGGTGTGGGGGGTCACGTGCAGCTCAGCTGTTGTTTGTAAACATTGTCGGTGTTTGAGCCACGTTCTGTCCCCATATCCACCTTAGCCAGCATATTAAAATTTAATAACATAATTATTTCAAATATACTCGTTGTTATGTCTATATCCTTGTTTGGTGTTGGGCATCTGGTCTATCACCTTCTGGAGGTTGAGGTCACCCATAACAGCTTGATTACCATACAGGAAATATATATGTATACTTTCGTCCAGAAAATAACAGACTTGAGAAACCTCTAAGTGTATATTCACAGTGTAGACGGAAGACCTCTCGGTATACAATAAATGTCTTTCTGAATAATTTTTAAATGAGCTTATAGTTAAAATATTAAAAAAATATATATACTTTCTAATATCCGTTTAATGGATAACTTCGAGGCATCATCTGGAAACATCGTTCAAATAAGAAAACTAATATGCTCCTTTCAGACCTTGAAGAAAGATGTGAAGATATTATGATGCTATATTTGTCACCTCAAGATCCTGCATCATTATGCTGATGATGAGAGGTTATGATTGAGGAAGCAGAGAGTTGCAAGCAGCTGCTGCAATAATTGTGTCGTTTCTTAGGGATCAGGAGTCTTTAAGTAGCATGATAAGATGCAGACGAGGAGTTACAATAACGTGGCTGAAAAGTGTTGACCAGACCACACACTAGAAATTGAAGATGCGACGACGTTTCGGTCCATCCTGGACCATTCTCAAGTCGATTGTGGTCCAGGAGGGACCGAAACGTCGTCGTCTCTTCACCTTCTAGTGTGTGGTCTAGTAAACATGATAGATATTTTTATCCTCCGCTGAAATCTCCCGTTTTCATAACGTTAGACGAAATTAAATATTGAAATACAGCTGATGTGATTATTTACAAATTCCAGAGTCTTTTGAGATTTTGAGTCTCCATGAATCTTGGTTCACTAATGATGTTACAATTGTTAAGATTAACTTGTAGTTGGATATCTGGTGTTGGTGTGAAGAATTCTGACGGAGTCAAATTACTTCGAGGACAATTCACTCACACAAAGAATCCGACTTCAAACTAGTTTTGAAAAACTTTTTGCTCTAATAATTGCGATTCTTTAAAGACTTACTCAAGCACTCACATTAACATTTAATTTGATGGGGGGACCTCCATTACCATTTATATAACAGCAATAAGCTTGAAAGTCTGAGAAAACTTCACAATTACTTCTCTTCCTAAACTGCTATTAACTACAGTCAGACGCCCTGGTTAAAATATTACTTAATGTCACAAAAGGCAATTCTCTAAGTTGGCCAAGTGGTTGGAATGCTAACTAACGAGGTTATTACACTAAGTTCTCAAGGATAAGCAATTTAATCCTTCAGGCTTTATAGTTATGCCAGATTTTAATTGTTATACAGGCGATGAGTCACAATAACGTGGCTAAAGTATGTTGACCAGACCACACACTAGAAGGTGAAGGGACGACGACGTTTCGGTCCGTCCTGGACCATTCTCAAGTCGATTGAGAATGGTCCAGGACGGACCGAAACGTCGTCGTCCCTTCACCTTCTAGTGTGTGGTCTGGTCAACATACTTTAATATTTATACTTTTCTTCCTACTTAGACAAGTCGGTTTTAATGAATATACATTTTTTTCTCGATTTTTAGAAATTTATCGAAGGGTCCTTCTCTCTGTAACAATTTGTTGTGCTCGAAATAGAATAGATATCATATTGTTTTCATCAGCTGTCTCACACCGTCGAGAACGGGTTTACGGGCTCGCCATAGCCCGTGCTACATGGACACTTCGTTCTGAGTAGCTAAATCTGAAACAACAATCGAGAATGACACCGAGACGGTTATCTTGAGATTATCTTATGATTTCGGGGCTTTAGTGTCCCCGCGGCCCGGTCCTCGACCAGGCCTCCACCCCAGGAAGCAGCCCGTGATAACTGACTAACTCCCAGTACCTACTTACTGCTAGGTAACATGAGCATCAGGGTGAAAGAAACTCTGCCCATTGTTTCTCGCCCGGGATCGAACCCGGGACCACAGGATCACGCATCTAGTGTTCTGACCGCTCAGCCACCGGCTCCCCCTTTTTTGCCCTGGGAAGGGGCACCGCCCCCTTCCCATTTCCATGATGGGTTCCCGAGTGCCTTGGAGGGACGGACTTAAGTGCCATAATATCATCCATAATGCCCGAACTCTTAGCATTTAGTACCGACAGACTAATCTCGCTCTTAACGACGGACTTCATGTTTATACACCAGCCGTTCCTCCTCAAATGATAGTACTTGTGGGAACTATTTGGCCAAACGTACGGAAATGAGCAATTAGACTCTAAAAGGATCACGTTTGAATGGTTAATTATGCCCAAAATAGCACACTAGAAAATTGGAAAGCAGCTAAAGAACCCCATGTAAGCTGTCCTGGCAGTGCCTAGCCTGTCCTGGCAGTGCCTAGCCTGTCCTGGCAGTGCCTAGCCTGTCCTGGCAGTGCCTAACCTGTCCTGGCAGTGCCTAACCTGTCCTGGCAGTGCCTAACCTGTCCTGGCAGTGCCTAACCTGTCCTGGCAGTGCCTAACCTGTCCTGGCAGTGCCTTACCTGTTCTGACAGTGCCTAACCTGTCCTGGCAGTGCCTAACCTGTCCTGGCAGTGCCTAACCTGTCCTAGGCCAAATATACAGAACAGTGAGGTTGCTTCTCGTGTTCTGTCACACAGGGCAGTGACGAGGCTTTTCACATTAACTGCCAATCAGGGTTGTTAGGACACTGCTCGTATTCACTACCACACACCAGTAGATTGACAGTCGAGAGGCGAGACCAAGGAGCCGCAGCTCAACTCCTCGCAAGCACGACTATGTGAGTAGAGTGGGTAGAGAGGATGATGGTCATTTTCCCTGCCAAACAGATCAGTAAACATGATTTTCATGTTCACTGCCACACAGGTGATTTGAGGATCGGGCTCATATTCACTGCTACAGTAAAGTGTCAAGACGTTTCTCTTATTCACTGTCACAGTGATGCTGCTGATGTTCACTGTCACAGTGACAGTGAGGCTCATATGCACTGCTCACGGAGTTTACAGTTCATCACAGCTTGTACACTGTTTCATTTCGTTCACTGTGATAGTCATACAAAGTTTGTCATTACAAAATGTGTCAAAGCCTTTGATTACTCGGCTCTCAAATTTCTGTTCATTCCACATATTCAAGAAATCTATTAATTTTTAATTTGAAGATTCCTAATTATTGTATTAGATCGAGATCATTCTTAATTTTCTTTCGAGAAATCTTCCATCTGCAAAAAGATGCTGATTTTGTAATTCTGTCATAAGAAGGAATCGTCTTAATAATGATAGTTAACATTAGTATCGATTAGGACAGTCACATTTCTTATAGTATAAGAAGGTAGTTGAGACATTGACTGAGAAGGGTTATAGATTACAACTATAGATTACAACAGTTGCAGCTCAAGGTGCAGTTCAAGTTGCAGCTCAAGATACTTTAGTACTATTCTGGAATACCTTGAGTGTATCTCAAGATATGTGTCTCAAACTTATGAGATACATAGGATACATGTATTTTCATATGTATATTGACACTACACTCTAGGGGACTCCTACATCTGGAGGATTTGAGAACATTTCGAATTATTAACCATTTATCTCATTATAATTTGAATTGTAATGAGTGGATCACAATTTTTGTCAAAGATGAATACAAAAGAGTGTATTAACAATGGCTTTTACCTCATCAAGAGTTGTTCTCGTTCCATTCTCTTGTAAACAAGTCTATTGCAAGAGTTTAGGGTGATGTGCATCTCGTCAGCAAACAATGCACAAAATATATCAAACAATCCTCAGGGATGTGATTGTTGTTTAAAACACAATGCCAAGAACAAAAATGTCAATTAGAAGAGTGGATAAAATGCAGGAAACAAGAGGACAGAAGAATAATGTTAGAATTGTGTGTGAAGAGGTAAGAATAAAGCTGGAAATGGGCCAAATGTCACAGTAACGAGGATGAAAATAGTTCTCTACGGGCTCACCATAGCCCGTGCTACTTGTCCACTACGGGCTCACCATAGCCCGTGCTACTTGTCCACTACGGGCTCACCATAGCCCGTGCTACTTGTCCACTACGGGCTCACCATAGCCCGTGCTACTTGTCCACTACGGGCTCACCATAGCCCGTGCTACTTGTCCACTACGGGCTCACCATAGCCCGTGCTACTTGTCCACTACGGGCTCACCATAGCCCGTGCTACTTGTCCACTACGGGCTCACCATAGCCCGTGCTACTTGTCCACTACGGGCTCACCATAGCCCGTGAGTGGTCTAACATAGTGCCCTCATAGTACACGACTGGACTAACCTCATAGTCGCCTCAAAAAAAATATATATATACTTTATCATAGTACCGAAACATATCAGAAAAAGCAGAATATTTCCAGACTGCGCTTGTGGGGGGGAGCTTTACATATGTAGATTTACATATGTAAATTGAAATAGCATCTTCTTGTGAGGTGGATATTGAATAGACTTAAAATATCCGGCCAAGGAAATTAACTCGCAGACGCGGTGAGCGAAAGAGTTTGCAATTGCAAAGAGTTTCGTCTAAGTTTTGCTGAGACGTGAATGTTGCATATTGGCTGAGTGAGTCTGTTGCCGGGGACAGGGCGGATTTATGGGAGTTAATTTGTGTTGCAAACGTAAGATTCAGTCCGTGATTTGTTGTGATGCATTTGCCGTATGTCTGCAAGCACACACACGAGGACGCTGGTGTATTGACACACACACACACACACACACACACACACACACAGACACACAGACACACACACACACAGACACACAGACACACAGACACACAGACACACAGACACACAGACACACAGACACACAGACACACAGACACAGACACAGACACAGACACACACACACACACACACACACACACACACACACACACACACACACACACACACACACACACACACACACACACACACACACACACACACACACAGAGGCTGCGGGAAATGCAACTTACGACACTGGAAGACAGAAGAGTAAGGGGAGACATGATCACAACCTACAAAATCCTCAGAGGAATCGACCGGGTAAACAAGGATAAACTATTCAACACTGGTGGGACGCGAACAAGGGGACACAGGTGGAAACTGAATACCCACATGAGCCACAGAGACGTTAGAAGGAACTTTTTCAGTGTCAGAGTAGTTAACAGGTGGAATGCATTAGGCAGTGATGTGGTGGAGGCTGACTCCATACACAGTTTCAAGTGTAGGTATGATAGAGCCCAATAGGCTCAGGAATCTGTACACCAGTTGATTGACAGTTGAGAGGCGGGACCAAAGAGCCAGAGCTCAACCCCCGCAAGCACAAATAGGTGAGTACACACACACTTAAAATGCCTCTTGTACTAAACTGACGATCGTTTCGTCCGAGAGAAGACAAATCGTGGAGGTACGAAATTACAAGCGCTGTGGCTCAGGTTTTGAGACTAAATGATTGATAAAGATTAAGCCACCCAAGAGGTGGCATGGGCATGAATAACCCGTTAGTGGTACAATTTTTTGTTCAGTAAATCTTTTCAGTGTTCTGAGATCCCATTTTGAGACTCGTCTTGATATATCCCAACCACCTGACACAGAAAATGGACTCAACCGAGTCCTCGCTTGAGGGATTATGCATTATTGATAAGATTCTCAAATGAAAACGACTGGGGGGAGATCACAGGGAGATGGGAGGTGCGCCTGGGAGAAGGATCCCAGGCACAGTACCGCCTCATATGGAAGCATCTCATAGGAAAAAATAAAATACGAAGACCTGGGAGAAAATATGCCACAAAACCTCTCACCTGATGAGCACGTTAGACAAATTTACAGACTTGAGAATGGTCTAGGATGGACCGAAACGTCGTCGTCCCTTCACCTTCTAATGTGTGGTCTGGTCAACATACTTCAACCACGTTATTGTGACTCCTCGTCAGCAGCCTTCAGAGACCTAGGGGTCTGCAGAATGACATACAAGTATATAAACCCAATTTTTATATGCTTCACCAGCATGGAGTCCACAGCTAAAAAATAAAAATCCTTTTTATTTACATTAAGGATAACTGACAAGGTGGACAGAGGTAACATAAAATAGAAACAGACGGAAGAGAGGACAGGCGTGGAAGCTAAAGACAGATAAACAGGAGAGAACTAATGAAACTCGATAAAAAAAGTCTTAAGGAAATGGACAAAGTCTACAAGAAGAGATCATTGATGCAAATTCAATAAGCAGCTTCAAAAACAAATAGCAGAAGCAGCAGAAGGACGCAGGAAATAGAGTTAGGGAATGTTTACCGAGATCAAGGGTGAAAGATATAGTGGACAGAATAAGCAATGTATTGTCAGCCAATGGGATCAAACCCATTATCTATCTGCCTCTCAGTTGGTGGAGACAATACTCGCCGAGGAAGGAGCAAGGAGTTGATAGACAAATACTCTATCAGGATAGATCCTAATAAGATCTATCGATGTAGTGTAGCGATAGATCTTATTAGGAATATGGGAATGGTTCCGAGTGTGTTTTGTTCAGTTAGGGTTGAGTGGTAGTGAGTGGATGTCAGGGATGCTTGGTGTTAACTGTGGTAATTATCAGTCCATGTCTCCGAGGATCAACGTTACCGCGGCCCGGTCTCTGACCAGGCCACGGTGACGTTTACTTCAGTTTCAACACAAGGGCTACTTCTCCAGTTGTAACACAAGGGGCTTCTTCTCTCGCCTCAACACAAGGGGCCCTCAACACAAGGGACAACTTCTCTCGCCTCAACACAAGGGACAACTTCTCCAGTTGCAACACAGAGACACAGGTAGCAACTGTCACTGCCTTCGCCTCCTATATGGAAAACAATCAACACAAAAGTCTGGCCTTTTGTGTTCGTGTTTATATTTTCCATATTTTTTAAGTCCTGGAATAAGGTCTTAAATTTTTTGTCTCGTTATAATCGAGTTTTTTCATTACTTGATCTTGAAGCTGAGACAAGATTATAACCCGTGGTTCAGGGGATAATATTCAGCTTGTTACGATATTTTTTGTGGGTTTTTCTTCCCTATTACCAGCCACTTGGGCTTGACGGTAGAGCGACGGATTCGCTCCATGCAGGTCGGCGTTCAATCCCCGACCGTCCACAAGTGGTTGGGCACCATTCCTTCCGTCCCATCCCAAATCCTTATCCTGATCCATTCCCAGTGCTATATAGTCGTAATGGCTTGGCGCTTTCCCCCTGATAGTGCTTTGGTATCAGAGCCTGTTGGCTGCGAGATCCAGCTCTTGGGCCCCTGGTCTTCTTTCCACCTGGTACCAGCCGGATGTCTTTGTATTCTGTCGTAATGTGGAATCTGAATTGTTGTTCATTTTCCTAATGTGTCTATGGAGATTTAGACTTGGTCAGTTTAGACGTAGTCATAGCTGTGATTCATACGTCAGGCTGTGAGCAGCCGCGTCCAACAGCCTGGTTGACCAGTCCAGCAACCAGGAGGCCTGGTCGACGACCGGGCCGCGGGGACGCTAAGCCCCGAAAACACCTCAAGGTAACCTTGTAAGGTGTTATTCCTGTTCTGTTACTTTCCTAATTCATTGATTCACGTCCTTCATTATTTTCTGTACATTGTGATTCCCTTCTGTTCTGAGCTTAATATATTTCTTTTATGGTATTTCTGCCTTCGGAAAAATGTTCTTGATTATTTGATCCCTCAGAGGTGTATAACTGTCATAAGGTAGTTTGTATGTATTTGTAAAGTCGTCTGTCATGTATTGTTCTGTATATTAGATCTCTAACCGCAAGATATCCTGTCAAGTCATTCTCTGACGCACGTCAAATGGACTGAATTTTGCAACGCTTTTGACGCAAAGTTCTCAATCTAATAATGGGTTAAACTTGGGATAACATTAGCATACTAATGCCTGCCCCCAGAGTCGCCATGATATGCCGACGTCAGACATCAGAACATATCCTTGGCTGAGAGAGAACAGCGCCAAGAGCAACGATGTCAACTCAACTTGCCATGAATTAAACGCCTCCAGACGGATGTTGACCAGACCACACACTAGAAGACGAAGGGACGACGACGTTTCGGTCCGTCCTGGACCGTTCTGAAGCCTCCGGACGGATGTTGACCAGACCACACACTAGAAGACGAAGGGACGACGACGTTTCGGTCCGTCCTGGTCCGTTCTCAAGCCTCCGGACGAACGTTAAACAAAGCCAAGTGTCTTTGGCGAGGCAGAGGGCGAGCGGAAGGGTGTGGGCAAGGGAGAGTTTTACCTCGGCTCCAACTTTCATTTGTTGAGGAAGCAAAGAAACGAAGCAACAGAGAAAGTCAATTACAGGAGGGGTAAGAGAGAGGGGGTGGGGGGGGGGTTGAAGTTAAGGGGATTTTTTCCTGCTGGAGAGACGCAAGTTCGAATCCTCGTCACGGCCCTTGTGGGTTTGTTTCAGCAGGAACAGTGAAGTGGGGGGGGGGGTTATCTTGTTATCTTGAGATGATTTCGGGGCTTTAGTGTCCCCGCGGCCCGGTCCTCGACCAGGCCTCCACCCCTAGGAAGCAGCCCGTGACAGCTGACTAACACCCAGGTACCTATTTTACTGCTAGGTAACAGGGGCATAGGGTGAAAGAAACTCTGCCCATTGTTTCTCGCCGGCGCCTGGGATCGAACCCAGGACCACAGGATCACAAGTCCAGCGTGCTGTCCGCTCGGCCGACCGGCCCCCGGACCGGGGGGGGGGGGAACTAGAATGTAAAATCATCCTTCTTATAAATAAATAAATATATAAATTAATAAAGACTCGTAGGCACTAAGAAAACATTCTATACGCCTAAAAGAACAAATTTGTTTATAAAAGTGATGATATCGTCATATTAATGTCAATTCTTTTTTTATACTGTTATGTGATGAATGTAAAGCATTTACCAATAGGCTACATACTAAAATGTAATATTTTTTGAACACATATTAGTATATACACTAACAAGTGGAGTATGCCTATATCTATATATATTTCTTGAGGGAATATAGCCTCTAAATAAATACAAATTTACACTGACATAATTAAGATCAATAATATATATTGTAAAATAGTTTTCTTTGGTTTACCATGAAAACAACGTTGATCGTTTTTTATAATCCATTGAGGTACGTTTTCTGTAGAGACTTTAAGCATAGACTCAAGTGTTTCCCAGCGAGCGTCTATCAACTGGAGTTTGTTTAGTGCCGCCAATCAAGGCATGGGGCTAGATTCACGAAGCAGTTACGCAAGCATTTACAAACCTGTACATCTTTTCTCAAACTTTGGCGGCTTTGTCTACAATTATTAAACAGTTAATGAGCTCCGAAGCACCAGGAGGCTGTTTATAACAATAACAACAGTTGATTGGCAAGTTTTCATGCTTGTAAACTGTTTACTAAATGTAACCAAAGGTGTCAAAGATTGAGGAAAGATGTACACGTTCGTTAGTACTTGGGTAACTGCTTCGTGAATCTGGTCCATGGACTTGATTTGGTCGCCATATTCAGATCATAGATTACAACTATCGGAAGGGAAGGGAACTATCAGGGGGGGGGGAAAAGCACCAAGTCATTGACTATATAGCACTTGGAAGGGGTCAGGATAAGGATTTGGGATGGGACGAGGGGAAGAGAATGGTGCCCAACCACTTGGACGGTCGGGGATTGAACGCCGACCTGCACGAAGTAAGATCGGAGTGAATAAGATAATATTTTCATGCATTTTTGATCTCTTACAGAATCCTTATTGACAGATGAGTTAACAGTCAAAGAAACGATTTTTTTTCCGATAATTTGAATCATAAAGATAATTTTTTACTTAAATCGCTTAAATTTACTTAAATCTTAAATCGCTCTGGACTCTAGAGAAAGTAAATTAATATTTTGATTCCTCTTCATAAAGGGGGATTTCATGAAATAATTGTAACATATCGTATATAATAATCTCTATTCAAAATATAATAATTCAATTGGGCAAGAAAGAATCTCCAAATTAAATTTGTTACGTGAAGTATCGTTTAGTAGAGTCTACGCTGAAAATAATAAGAGAAAACATTGAAGTAACATAGAAAATGGTCACATTTTCCAGCGATGACTTAAGAAATTGTTCGAGTCAACAAAAAACGGAATTGTATGGGAAACTCGTTAGTATATTGATATAAGAAAGTAGAATCGGAAAACATTAGTTATATATTTTGTTTACATTACCATAAATGTTATTTTATAATGTTTTCATATAAAAAAATATAAAATCAATGCAATATTCGGTAATAAAACAAATACTAATTATAATCTAACGTATTCTTGGGTCAGTGAGCTATTGCAGGGGCTGACGGCTGAGTGGACAGCGCTCAGTGTTCATAGTCCTGAGGTTCCGGGTTCGATCCCCGGTGCAGGTGGAATCAAATGGGCAGAGTTTGTTTCACCCTGATGCCCCTGTTCACCTAGCAGTAAATAGGTACTTGGGAGTTAGACAGCTGCTACAGGCTGCTTCCTGGGGTGTGTTCACCTAGTTGTATTCACCTACCCCCACCCCCTCTCTCTCTCTCTCTCTCTCTCTCTCTCTCTCTCTCTCTCTCTCTCTCTCTCTCTCACTCACACACACACACTCACTCACTCACTCACTCACACACTCACACACACACACACACTCACACTCACACTCACACTCACACTCACACTCACACACACACACACACACACACACACACACACACACACACACACACACACACACACACACACACACACACACACACAGAGGAAGCAGCCCGTGACAGCTGACTAACTCCCAGATACCTATTTACTGCTAGGTAACAGGGGCATTAGGGTGAAAGAAACTTTGCTAATTTGTTTCCGCCATCGCCGGGGATCGAACCCGGAACCTCAGGACTACGAATCCGAAGCGCTGACCACTCAGCCACAGTGTGTGTGTGTGTGTGTGTGTGTGTGTGTGTGTGTTTGCATGCATTAGTAATCTCTACCAATCCCAGTCATCATAAAAAGAGCCATCTTGAGGTTATCTTGAGATGACTTCGGGGCTCAGCGTCCCCGCGGCCCGGTCCTCGACCAGCTATCGAGGTAAAACTTATCCCTACTTGCTGGGAGATGAGGAAATGACCCAGCGTTCGTCTCTTCATTTTTCCAATTAGCATTTTTGTTGATTAATTAAGAGTGATTAGTTGAGTACGTAACACAACGCAGATAATTGTGTTATGTCAACAGCCTGATGAGTCTGCTGTCTCTGACAGAACCTGTCTATCCTGTCCCGGTAGTAAAATGGACAGGTAATTAGTATGTTCATATTTTTATTATGCTAATTCAAGTCCATAAACCGCCCTGATAGTTTCCTTCCCGTACAGAGCCCTGTGGGTCTTGCTGATGACATGACAATCTGGGGTTTCTCCCCTGCACGTAACTCTCTTCTTCCTGTTGCTTAGGTACTCCCTTATCCACTGGAACACCAGTTCTCTACCTGTTTCTCCAATGCTCAGTCTCCTATGTGGTACTGTGTCAAAGGTTTTCTGACAGTCCAAGAAAATGCAGCATGTCATCCTTCTCTTTCTTCCTTATCTTGGTCACCAGGTGTAATTCCTAGTTGTGCTTGCGGGGGTTGAGCTCTGGCTCTTTGGTCCCGCCTATCAACCGTCAATCAACTAATGTACAGGTTCCTGAGCCTATTGGGCTCTATCATATACACTTGAAACTCTGTGTGTGTGTGTGGTGTGGTGTGTGTGTGTGTGTGTGTGTGTGTGTGTGTGTGTGTGTGTGTGGTGTGTGTGTGTGTGTGTGTGTGTGTGTGT
>WNGS01007182.1:6865639-6877923 GCA_020271785.1 Procambarus virginalis
AAGGGCATTGTCTGATCAAGGGGCATTGTCTGATCACAGCATCCTAACATAGTTGGCAAGTGGTGTTCATCTCTCACTACATCATCTCGTCTCAGCATCCAAGTATTCCACGCTTCTAGCAATAGAATTTTCACTCGTAAGAATGAAAAAAGTCAGTTGGAAGGAATTGCTCTCAGAAGTTCAAGAATGAATTAAAAACTTCTGAAGCACACAGAAAAATGACTCGTAAGTTTGACTAATGGACTGTTTAATACGGCAGTGAACATTATTATGATATATATATAAAATATTTATAAAATAATTTATAGACCTAAAATCCGTAAGGACGAGAAAATTGGAGAAAATAAGGTCATTTTGTTTTTGTTTGATCTGGCTGACAAAACAATTTTGAATGGAGTCCACATGAATCCCAGTTCATGTACCAATACAGTGGTTATACGCTGATCTGATGCCTTGAATGGCAACATTGAAACAGCTGTTGTTTGTAAACATTGTGGGTGTGGGGGCCACGTGCAGCACAGCTGTTGTTTGTAAACACTGTGGGTGTTTGGGCCACGTGCAGCACAGCTGTTGTTTGTAAACATTGTGGGTGTGGGGTCCACGTGCAGCACAGCTGTTGTTTGTAAACATTGTGGGTGTGGGGTCCACGTGCAGCACAGCTGTTTGTAAACATTGTGGGTGTGGGGGGCCACGTGTAGCACAGCTGTTGTTTGTAAACATTGTGGGTGTGGGGGGCCACGTGCAGCACAGCTGTTGTTTGTAAACATTGTGGGTGTGGGGGGCCACGTGCAGCACAGCTGTTTGTAAACATTGTGGGTGTGGGGGGCCACGTGCAGCACAGCTGTTGTTTGTAAACATTGTGGGTCTGGGGCCCACGTGCAGCACAGCTGTTTGTAAACATTGTGGGTGTGGGGAGCCACGTGCAGCTCAACTGTTGTTTGTAAACATTGTGGGTGTGGGGGGCCACGTGCTGCACAGCTGTTGTTTGTAAACATTGTGGGTGTGGGGAGCCACGTGCAGCACAGCTGTTGTTTGTAAACATTGTGGGTGTGGGGGCCACGTGCAGCACAGCTGTTGTTTGTAAACATTGTGGGTGTTTGGGCCACGTGCAGCACAGCTGTTGTTTGTAAACATTGTGGGTGTGGGGGCCACGTGCAGCACAGCTGTTGTTTGTAAGCATTGTAGGTGTGGGGACCACGTGCAGCACAGCTGTTTGTAAACATTGTGGGGGGGGCCACGTGCAGCACAGCTGTTGTTTGTAAACATTGTGGGTGTTTGAGCCACGTTCTGTCCTCATATCCACCTTAGCCAGCATATTAAAATTTAATAACATAATTATTTCAAATATACTCGTTCTTGTGTCTATATCCTTGGTTTGGTGTTGGGCATCTGGTCTATCACCTTCTGGAGGTTAAGGTCACCCATAACACCTTAATTACCATACAGGAAATATATATGTATACTTTCGTCCAGAAAATAACAGACTTGAGAAACCTCTAAGTGTATATTCACAGTGTAGACGGGAAGACCTCTCGGTGTACAAATAAATTGTCTTTTTGAATAATTTTTAAATGAGCTTATAGTTAAAATATTAAAAAAAAATATATATACTTTCTAATATCCGTTTAATGGATAACTTCGAGGCATCATCTGGAAACATCGCTCAAATAAGAAAACTAATATACTCCTTTCAGACCTTGAAGAAAGATGTGAAAATATTATGATGCTATATTTGTCACCTCAAGATCCTGCAACATTATGCTGATGATGAGAGGTTATGATTGAGGAAGCAGAGAGTTGCAAGCAGCTGCTGCAATAATTGTGTCGTTTCTTAGGGATCAGGAGTCTTTAAGTAGCATGATAAAGATGCAGACGAGGAGTTACAATAACGTGGCTGAAAAGTGTTGACCAGACCACACACTAGAAATTGAAGATGCGACGACGTTTCGGTCCATCCTGGACCATTCTCAAGCCGATTGTGGTCCAGGAGGGACCGAAACGTCGTCGTCTCTTCACCTTCTAGTGTGTGGTCTAGTAAACATGATAGACATTTTTATCCTCCCCTGAAAATCTCCCGTTTTCATAACGTTAGACGAAATTAAATATTGAAATACAGCTGATGTGATTATTTACAAATTCCAGAGTCTTCTGAGATTTTGAGTCGCCATGAATCTTGGTTCACTAATGATGTTACAATTGTTAAGATTAACTTGTAGTTGGATATCTGATGTTAGTGTGAAGAATTCTGACGGAGTCAAATTACTTCGAGGACAATTCGCTCACACAAAGAATCCGACTTCAAACTAGTTTTGAAAAACTTTTTTGCTCTAATAATTGCGATTCTTTAAAGACTTACTCAAGCACTCACATTAACATTTAATTTGATGGGGGGACCTCCATTACCATTTATATAACAGCAATAAGCTTGAAAGTCTGAGAAAACTTCACAATTACTTCTCTTCCTAAATTGCTCTTAACTACAGTCAGACGCCCTGGTTAAAATATTACTTAATGTCACAAAAGGCAATTCTCTAAGTTGGCAAAGTGGTTGGAATGCTAACTAACGAGGTTATTACACTAAGTTCTCGAGGATAAGCAATTTAATCCTTCAGTCTTTAATAGTTATGCCAGATTTTAATTGTTATGCAGGCGATGAGTCACAATGGGGCTAAAGCATGTTGACCAGACCACACACTAGAAGGTGAAGGGACGACGACGTTTCGGTCCGTCATGGACCATTCTCAAGTCGATTGAGAATGGTCCAGGACGGACCGAAACGTCGTCGTCCCTTCACCTTCTAGTGTGTGGTCTGGTCAACATACTTTAATATTTATACTTTTCTTTCTACTTAGACAAGTGGGTTTTAACGAATATACATTTTTTTCTCGATTTTTAGAAATTTATCGATGGGTCCAATTTGTTGTACTCGAAATAGAATGGATATCATATTGTTTTCATCAGCTGTCTCACACCGTCGAGAACGGGTTTACGGGATCACCATAGCCCGTGCTACATGGACACTTCGTTCTGAGTAGCTAAATCTAAACAACAATCGAGAATGACACCGAGACGGTTATCTTGAGATTATCTTATGATTTCGGGGCTTTAGTGTCCCCGCGGCCCGGTCCTCGACCAGGCCTCCACCCCCAGGAAGCAGCCCGTGACAGCTGACTAACTCCCAGGTACCTACTTACTGCTAGGTAACATGAGCATCAGGGTGAAAGAAACTCTGCCCATTGTTTCTCGCCCGGGATCGAACCCGGGACCACAGGATCACGCATCTAGTGTTCTGACCGCTCAGCCACCGGCTCCCCCTTTTTTGCCCTGGGAAGGGGCACCGCCCCCTTCCCATTTCCATGATGGGTTCCCGAGTGCCTTGGAGGGACGGACTTAAGTGCCATAATATCATCCTTCATGCCCCGAACTCTTAGCGTTTAGTACCGACAGACTAATCTCGCTCTTAACGACGGACTTCATGTTTATACACCAGCCGTTCCTCCTCAAATGATAGTACTTGTGGGAACTATTTGGCCAAACGTACGGAAATGAGCAATTAGACTCTAAAAGGATCACGTTTGAATGGTTAATTATGCCCAAAATAGCACACTAGAAAATTGGAAAGCAGCTAAAGAACCCAATGTAAGCTGTCCTGGCAGTGCCTAGCCTGTTCTGGCAGTGCCTAACCTGTCCTGGCAGTGCCTAACCTGTCCTGGCAGTGCCTAGCCTGTCCTGGCAGTGCCTAGCCTGTCCTGGCAGTGCCTAGCCTGTTCTGGCAGTGCCTAGCCTGTTCTGGCAGTGCCTAACCTGTTCTGGCAGTGCCTAACCTGTCCTGGCAGTGCCTAACCTGTTCTGGCAGTGCCTAACCTGTCCTGGCAGTGCCTAGCCTGTTCTGGCAGTGCCTAACCTGTCCTGGCAGTGCCTAACCTGTCCTGGCAGTGCCTAACCTGTTCTGGCAGTGCCTAACCTGTCCTGGCAGTGCCTTACCTGTTCTGACAGTGCCTTACCTGTTCTGACAGTGCCTTACCTGTTCTGACAGTGCCTAACCTGTCCTGGCAGTGCCTAACCTGTCCTAGGCCAAATATACAGAACATTGAGGTTGCTTCTCGTGTTCTGTCACACAGGGCAGTGACGAGGCTTTTCACATTAACTGCCAATCAGGGTTGTTAGGACACTGCTCGTATTCACTACCACACACCAGTAGATTGACAGTCGAGAGGCGAGACCAAGGAGCCGCAGCTCAACTCCTCGCAAGCACGACTATGTGAGTAGAGTGGGTAGAGAGGATGATGGTCATTTTCCCTGCCAAAAGATCAGTAAACATGATTTTCATGTTCACTGCCACACAGGTGATTTGAGGATCGGGCTCATATTCACTGCTACAGTAAAGTGTCAAGACGTTTCTCTTATTCACTGTCACAGTGATGCTGCTGATGTTCACTGTCACAGTGACAGTGAGGCTCATATGCACTGCTCACGGAGTTTACAGTTCATCACAGCTTGTACACTGTTTCATTTCGTTCACTGTGATAGTCATACAAAGTTTGTCATTACAAAATGTGTCAAAGCCTTTGATTACTCGGCTCTCAAATTTCTGTTCATTCCACATATTCAAGAAATCTATTAATTTTTAGTTTGAAGGTTCCTAATTATTGTATTAGATCGAGATCATTCTTAATTTTCTTTCGAGAAATCTTCCATCTGCAAAAGATGCTGATTTTGTAATTCTGTCATAAGAAGGAATCGTCTTAATAATGGTAGTTAACATTATTATCGATTGGGACAGTCACATTTCTTATAGTATAAGAAGGTAGTTGAGACATTGACTGAGAAGGGTTATAGATTACAACTATAGATTACAACAGCTGCAGCTCAAGGTGCAGTTCAAGTTGCAGCTCAAGATACTTTAGTACTATTCTGGAATACCTTGAGTGTATCTCAAGATATGTGTCTCAAACTTATGAGATACATAGGATACATGTATTTTCATATGTATATTGACACTACACTCTAGGGGACTCCTACATCTGGAGGATTGAGAACATTTCGAATTATTAACCATTTATCTCATTATAATTTGAATTGTAATGAGTGGATCACAATTTTTGTCAAAGATGAATACAAAAGAGTGTATTAACAATGGCTTTTACCTCGTCAAGAGTTGTTTTCGTTCCATTCTCTTGTAAACAAGTCTATTGCAAGAGTTCAGGGTGATGTGCATCTCGTCAGAAAACAATGCACAAAATATATCAAACAATCCTCAGGGATGTGATTGTTGTTTAAAACACAATGCCAAGAACAAAAATGTCAATTAGAAGAGTGGATAAAATGCAGGAAACAAGAGGACAGAAGAATAATGTTAGAATTGTGTGTGAAGAGGTAAGAATAAAGCTGGAAATAGGCCAAATGTCACAGTAACGAGGATGAAAATAGTTCTCTACGGGCTCACCATAGCCCGTGCTACTTGTCCACTACGGGCTCACCATAGCCCGTGCTACTTGTCCACTACGGGCTCACCATAGCCCGTGCTACTTGTCCACTACGGGCTCACCATAGCCCGTGCTACTTGTCCACTACGGGCTCACCATAGCCCGTGCTACTTGTCCACTACGGGCTCACCATAGCCCGTGCTACTTGTCCACTACGGGCTCACCATAGCCCGTGCTACTTGTCCACTACGGGCTCACCATAGCCCGTGCTACTTGTCCACTACGGGCTCACCATAGCCCGTGCTACTTGTCCACTACGGGCTCACCATAGCCCGTGAGTGGTCTAACATAGTGCCCTCATAGTACACGACTGGACTAACCTCATAGTCGCCTCAAAAAAATATATATATATACTTTATCATAGTACCGAAACATATCAGAAAAAGCAGAATATTTCCAGACTGCGCTTGTGGGGGGGAGCTTTACATATGTAGATTTACATATGTAAATTGAAATAGCATCTTCTTGTGAGGTGGATATTGAATAGACTTAAAATATCCGGCCAAGGAAATTAACTCGCAGACGCGGTGAGCGAAAGAGTTTGCAATTGCAAAGAGTTTCGTCTAAGTTTTGCTGAGACGTGAATGTTGCATATTGGCTGAGTGAGTCTGTTGCCGGGGACAGGGCGGATTTATGGGAGTTAATTTGTGTTGCAAACGTAAGATTCAGTCCGTGATTTGTTGTGATGCATTTGCCGTATGTCTGCAAGCACACGCACGAGGACGCTGGTGTATTGACACACACACACACACACACACACACACACACACACACGCACGCGCGCGCGCGCGCGCGCGCTGCGCGAAATGCAACTTACGACACTGGAAGACAGAAGAATAAGGGGAGACATGATCACAACCTACAAAATCCTCAGAGGAATCGACCGGGTAAACAAGGATAAACTATTCAACACTGGTGGGACACGAACAAGGGGACACAGGTGGAAACTGAGTACCCACATGAGCCACAGAGACGTTAGAAGGAACTTTTTCAGTGTCAGAGTAGTTAACAGGTGGAATGCATTAGGCAGTGATGTGGTGGAGGCTGACTCCATACACAGTTTCAAGTGTAGGTATGATAGAGCCCAATAGGCTCAGGAATCTGTACACCAGTTGATTGACAGTTGAGAGGCGGGACCAAAGAGCCAGAGCTCAACCCCCGCAAGCACAAATAGGTGAGTACACACACACTTAAAATGCCTCTTGTACTAAACTGACGATCGTTTCGTCCGAGAGAAGACAAATCGTGGAGGTACGAAATTACAAGCGCTGTGGCTCAGGTTTTGAGACTAAATGATTGATAAAGATTAAGCCACCCAAGAGGTGGCATGGGCATGAATAACCCGTTAGTGGTACAATTGTTTGTTCAGTAAATCTTTTCAGTGTTCTGAGATCCCATTTTGAGACTCGTCTTGATATATTCCAACCACCTGACACAGAAAATGGACTCAACCGAGTCCTCGCTTGAGGGATTATGCATTATTGATAAGATTCTCAAATGAAAACGACTGGGAGATCACAGGGAGATGGGAGGTGCGTCTGGGAGAAGGCTCCCAGGCACAGTACCGCCTCATATGGAAGCATCTCATAGGAAAAAATAAAATACGAAGACCTGGGAGAAAATATGCCACAAAACCTCTCACCTGATGAGCACGTTAGACAAATTTACAGACTTGAGAATGGTCTAGGATGGACCGAAACGTCGTCGTCCCTTCACCTTCTAATGTGTGGTCTGGTCAACATACTTCAACCACGTTATTGTGACTCCTCGTCAGCAGCCTTCAGAGACCTAGGGGTCTGCAGAATGACATACAAGTATATAAACCCAATTTTTTATATGCTTCACCAGCATGGAGTCCACAGCTAAAAAATAAAAATCCTTTTTATTTACATTAAGGATAACTGACAAGGTGGACAGAGTTAACATAAAATAGAAACAGACGGAAGAGAGGACAGGCGTGGAAGCTAAAGACAGATAAACAGGAGAGAACTAATGAAACTCGATAAAAAAGTCTTAAGGAAATGGACAAAGTCTACAAGAAGAGATCATTGATGCAAATTCAATAAGCAGCTTNATATCTGTTGTCTCTCCTCTCAACAGTCAATCAACTGTGTGTGTGTGTGTGTGTGTGTGTGTGTGTTCACGCACGCGCGTGTGACGGCTCACGCGCGTGAATGTCCTCCCAACTATTATTGTTACACGAAAATAAATCAAATGTAATCTGAGTGCCACGCCCCCGCGCCCCCCAGCACCACCAGCCGCAGTTCACCGTCACAGTTCCTCTGTGACATAAAAATAATATATTGGAATATGTTAAAATGTGACAGAGGGTTAATATTCAATTCATGACTGCCAGCACCGTATTGTATGGAAGCCCAGAAGCCTTCCCAATTGTTGTATTAAATCATTCATATATACATTGACAGAAATACATTATCTTTACTATGAAGGAGGATGTTCCTTGTCTTGTCTATCTGTCCAAATTGGGAGGTCAAACGCTTCTGTCAAGCCTTTATATAATAATATATATATATATATATATATATATATATATATATATATAATATATATTATTTCAGTGTAAAGTTTACAACACATGCTGCCTAGACGGTCATTTCATGGACTGTTTCGTATCTTGCAGGCTGGCCAACCTTACGGAGGCCACAATGGCAGTGAACGTGTTGGTACCCCTGCTCATCCCTCTGGGCGAACAGCTGACTAACGGTAAGCGGGAAATTTTATATTTTTTGTGTGTAAATCACGAAAATTAACACGTGATGAAAAATGGTGTCAGATCACGGAGGAAGAATTGAAACAGGAATTTCCTTAAGTACTTTCGTATATTAATACATCTTCAGAAGGAATCAACTGTTATGTATATTTTTTTTTACTTCATTGCATTATTTTAAGAGTACGGTGTTCATTGGGATTCTTATATCGAGATATTGGTGGGGTATTAAAGGTGTCAACACAAGACAGAGCACGAAACAATGGGTGTAAATTGGATAAGTTTAGATTTAGGAAAAACTTGGGTAAATACTGGTTCGGTAACAGGGTTGTTGATTTGTGGAACCAATTACCGCGTAACGTGGTGGAGGTGGGGTCCCTCGATTGTTTCAAGCGCGGGTTGGACCAGTATATGAGTGGGATTGGGTGGTTATAAATAGGAGCTGCCTCGTATGGGCCAATAGGCCTTCTGCAATTACCTTTGTTCTTATGTTCTTCAATGGAGAACCTAAACTGGATTGCTCATTGTGTTTATGGGGGACCCCCCCCTCTACGGGACCTCGAACCAGTTGCAAATAATAAAGAGGGTGTTGCAGTGATCAGTATTTACTATATGCAGACGAGGAGTCACAATAACCTGGCTGAAATATGTTGACCAAACCACACACTAGACAGTGAAGGGACGACGACGTTTAGGTCCGTCCTGGACCATTCTCAAGTCGATTGTGAGAATTAACTTGAAAATGGTCCAGGACGGACCGAAACGTCGTCGTCCCTTCACCTAATAGTGTGTGGTCTGGTCAACATATATGGTATATATATACCTGGGCGTTTCGACGTTGTATATTCACGGTGATGCTGCATATACTCCTGGGCTAAGTTTAGATTTAGGAAAGCCCTGGGTAAATACTGGTTCGGTAACCGAAACGTCGTCGTCCCTTCACCTTCTAGTGTATGCTTTGGTCAACATAATTTAGCCACGTTATTGTGACTCATCGCCTGCACTCTTGGGCTGGCAACGCATATGTTCAAATCTCCAAATGTCAATTCATTATTGCTCCTGAACGTTGTTCAAATGTTCAAAGGTTTGTAGCGAGGCGCAAGAGCTAAGGCTCGACCCTCTATTACCAAACTGACGAGCATCATGCAGTGCATTTTTTGCATATTGTTGAAACATCGTGAAATAAAATGCCTTCATATTCATTTATTACCATCCAAAATGGCTCCCACAGAATGACATTAATTCTTATTTCGATAAAAGCCTTCGACAACAGTATATTTCGCTTGCAGCCTCAAGAACGGAAAACCACCACCTGGAGACCTGAGCCAGATTCACGACGCAGTTACGCAAGTACTTACGAACGTGTACATCTTTTCTCAATCTTTGGCGGCTTTGTTTACAATTATTAAACAGTTAATGAGCTCCGAAGCACCAGGAGGCTGTTTATAACAATAACAACAGTTGATTGGGAGGTTTTCATGCTGGTAATTGTTTAATAAATCAGTTACGCAAGTACTTACGAACGTGTACGTCTTTCCTCAATCTTTGACGGCTTTGGTTACATTTATTAAACAGTTTACAAGCATGAAAACTTGCCAATCAACTGTTGTTATTGTTATAAACAGCCTCCTGGTGCTTCGGAGCTCATTAACTGTTTAATAATTACAAACAAAGCCGCCAAAGGTTGAGCAAAGATGGACAGGTTCGTAAGTCCTTGCGTAACTGCTTCGTGAATCTGGCCTCAGGAGTAAAGGAAAAAATTGCCAATCCGAATTAAATTCGGATTGGCAAGTATACCCAATCCGAATTTATTTAACGAGCGTAGCTAAGAATTTCCTTAGGCGCAGGTTGAATAAAAAGTTGAGTTTTCCATATCTCGCGGACATGTAAGGAGAGGGGGAAGTAACATTTTTTTGAGAGAGAGAGAGAGAGAGAGAGACCGTCTGCCGTTGAATGAGGAACATTCTTCGTGTCTGGAACTTGAGTCGCGAGCATCCTGCCTGTTCCGTAACGATCCTGTTCCGTAACGATCCTGTTCCTGTATCATCCTACTTGGTCTGAGAACTTGTACCAGGATCATCCAGCCTGGTCCTGAACATGTTCCTGGATCATCCTGCTTGGTCTGAGAACTTGTACCAGGATCATCCAGCCTGGTCCTGAACATGTTCCTGGATCATCCTGCTTGGTCTGAGAACTTGTACCAGGATCATCCAGCCTGGTCCTGAACATGTTCCTGGATCATCCTGCTTGGTCTGAGAACTTGTACCAGGATCATCCAGCCTGGTCCTGAACATGTGCCTGGAAGCATCCTGCCTGACAGGGAAAACTGAGGTTGGAGATAATGAGAGAACTATGTTTCATTTTCTTGTTGCTTAAGCGTTTTTATAATGACAATGTTGAACACTTTCCTCTCATGTTGGTGGCCTCGGAGACGTCTCTTCCTTGTTAGTGGCCTCGGAGACGTCTCTTTCTTGTTAGTGGCCTCGGAGACGTCTCTTCCTTGTTAGTGGCCTCGGAGACGTCTCTTTCTTGTTAGTGGCCTCGGAGACGTCTCTTCCTTGTTAGTGGCCTCGGAGACGTCTCTTTCTTGTTAGTGGCCTCGGAGACGTCTCTTCTTGTTAGTGGCCTCGGAGACGTCTCTTCCTTGTTAGTGGCCTCGGAGACGTCTCTTCTTTGTTAGTGGCCCCAGAGACGTCTCTTCTTGTTAGTATCTGAAGTGACGTCTCCCTCTTGCCAGTTGCTAGAGAAACGTCTTCCTCGTAGCCCGTGGCTGCAGTGACGTCTCTCTCTTGCCTGTGGGCACCGAGACAACTTTCTCTTGCCAGTGGCCATAGAAATGTCTTCACATAGTGATCACAAAGACTTCTCCATTTGCCTGTGGCTACTATCTGTACCTCCATCTATCAATCTACTGTCTGTCTTTTACTCTGTCTACCTGTATCTATCTCTTTGTATCTTTCTCTGTCACTCTCTGTTTCAGTCTCTTGTCTGCCCCATACATAATATAATGTCTAATATGTGGGTGATGTGAAATACTGAAAAAAAGAAATAGGTAAATCTTTACTATCAGAAATTAGCGAGTCTTGAGAATCCTTTGAAACTGTGAGAGATTCGTCTGTTCTATGCCAGTACGGTCAAACTATGGCTAGCAGGAAATTTCTATTAATTTCCCCGATATCATTGAATACTGGTACATATGATTATAATTGTTTTAAATACTTAGCCGTGTGACTGGCGGGTAGTGCCAAACATCGTTGTGGAGTTGAGAATGTGGCCCAAACACGCTGTTCTGTTTTAATTCTGGTGACATCGACTAGCCTATGTTCATCCCATACCCCAGACATTATCACTCTCAAATTTGGTGAAGCTGGCCACAAGCATCTGGTCTCCAACTTTGGACAGGCAAATATACACACATAGACATTCTCTCATATAGGAATAGAGAAGCTTCACATATACAAGATGAAAAACGCATGAATACCTAAGGATTATGCTGTAAGTTTTTCAGCTTAAAAGCATAAACTCACAATAATCTGGAGTTGCCATCCACGCTCCAGTAGTAACGATGTCATCATATGTTCCGGCATATGATGCCGGAACAACCGTGGACATCTTCAAGAGAAAACTAGATTGTTTTCTCCAAGGAGTGCCGGACCAACCGGGCTGTGGTGGATATGTGCGACTGTGAGCCGCTCCAAGCATCAGCCTGGTGGACCAAACTCTCACAAGTCAAGCCTGGCCTCGGGCCGGGCTTGGGGAGTAGAACAACTCCCAGAACCCCATCAACCAGGTATCATTGTGAGGAACTTTTCCTATCTCGCTGCTGTTTCCTCATCGATAAGTCCCGGGAATAACTGAGTTCTGTTGACTCTAGTGTAGGGAACTTTCTGCAGGAACTTCATTATTCAGTTCGTGGTTCTCGCTTTCCTGTGCTCATTTCTAATTTGCTGACCACTACACCATTAACCCGAACCGGTGCAGTGACTTAAATCACGCTCCCAAATATAATATGCACTTGGCATACACAAAGAAATAACTCTAAAGTGATTATATATATATATATATATATG
>WNGS01007182.1:6895670-6900670 GCA_020271785.1 Procambarus virginalis
GAAGGTGGTGGAATAGGTCAGAGAGGGAGAGGAAGGGGGGTGGAATGGACCAGAGAGGAAGGGAAGAGATACGACAGGAAATGACCATCACTTGAAGTCATCAATCACCTTGTCTCAGTGTGATAATTCTGACCCCCCAAAAAAAATTAGACCGAGATGAAACTTGAACAAATAAAACATATATATGGTCGCTACCTCACACGCACGCAGAAAAAATTGCGTCCTGAATAAAATTTATATATTTTCCTTATGGTGTTGTGGTGAGCTTTTGTAAGTTTAGGAGAAGTGTGTACTTCAGTGAAGTAACTTTACCTCCAGACTTGTGGGAAGTGTTTAGTGACCTGACTTTAGTTTATAGTCATTGTACTTATCCCTCTTGCTTACGTCTTGGCGTAGCTCCTGTTCCTTGCCTGCGTCTTGACGTAGCTCCTATTCCTTGCCTTCGTCTTGACGTAGCTCCTGTTCCTTGACTTCGTCTTGACGTAACTCCTGTTCCTTGCCTACGTCTCTCTCGCCACCCTCCTGGTTCTACCATGCCATATTACTGTTATTAATTGAAAAATAAAAAATAAGCATTCTACTCATGAATTTAAATTCGCATCCTTTTGAAAATGTAATGGACTAAATGCATACGTCACGGCAAGAATGACATTTGATGAGTATGTTACGATGAGTTACATCATTACAAGGATGTCACACACTTGAATCACCTTATCCTCTTTGCCTTCTGACTTCATTTGGATAATTAATTTATTCAAATGAAGGAAAAGTGAGATTATCTCATTCCATAAGTCCCCTACACTACCTTCAATAGCTTCTTGTTATTTCTTGAGCATTATCTGGGTCTCATTTAAATGTTCTACTTTTACAAATTTTATTGTGTTAAATGATGATTAAAAATGAATATCAGCTTCTGTAGTACGCCTTCAGCAGCTAATGTTTATCATCTCTTCTTATTTCTTCGTGAGTTGCTTTCTGAGAGGTTGAAGTCTCTCCCCAGACTGTTGTAACTTTGTTAAGTGCAGTCGATGGTCTGGTGGCCAGAGTTGCTGTGGTGTAGCTGTGGCGCAGAGCTGTTGTGGCCAGCTATGTTGCCTGTCTCTGTGGCCAGCTATGTTGTCTGTCTCTCTGTGGCCAGGTATGTTGTCCGTCTCTCTGTGGCCTGCTATGTTGGTTGTCTCTCTGTGGCCAGCTATGTTGTCTGTCTCTCTGTGGCCTGCTATGTTGTCTGTCTCTGTGGCCAGCTATGTTGTCTGTCTCTCTGTGGCCTGCTATGTTGGTTGTCTCTCTGTGGCCAGCTATGTTGTCTGTCTCTCTGTGGCCTGCTATGTTGGTTGTCTCTCTGTGGCCAGCTATGTTGTCCGTCTCTGTGGCCTGCTATGTTGTCTGTCTCTGTGGCCAGCTATGTTGCCTCACTCTGGCCTATGTTGTCTCACTCTGTGGCCTGCTATGTTGCCTGTCTCTGTGGCCTGCTATGAATAATTTGCCCAATCGCTGCTGCTAATCATGCGAGACACGCTATAACTTTCTCCCTTGCCAAGAGTAAGGACGGGGAGGTCTTGTTGATCACTGGGATATTAAATATCACTCCATAAACACTAAAAACATTATCCTGACAACAAATCCACAAGGGCCATGACGAGGGTTCGAAATTACGTCCGAGAGAGCATCCCAGACGCAACCTTAATCCTGGTGAATTTCTTCATTTGATGCATCAGGCTATTGTGATTTCTGGGTGTAACATTTTCCTGACTCCAAGTTCCACTTGATCATCTTCACGCAAACCCACTACGGGCTCACCATAGCCCGTGCTACTTGGAACTTTTTGTTCCATGTAGCGAATCTTAAACAATTTTCACGTAGATCATCAGGTATCTTCATCACTATTGAGGCACTCAGGACCAAGTGACAGTTGAGTCTGAAGAGTTGATGAATTGCTGCTTAGAGCGCAGAATGTCGTTCACATCCTGGAAAATATGAAATCGCTTGGAAAGCTTCGTTCAGCTCTAACTCTAACTACTTGGCCTGGATGGTAGAGCGACGGTCTCGCTTCATGCAGGTCGGCGTTCAATCCCCCGACCGTCATTTGATATAAACAAAAGACATGGTTGATATAAACGTGACCGACATCGGACAGAACACACACTTTACAATGCATTACAAGAGCAATTAGACCCCCAACTTGCCCATGGAACTTTGCGACTATCAGCTCCAACGATCCCAATATTTGGGCAAGACAACACCACAAACAACAAGAATCTAGTAAAGAAAAATAGTTTCTACGCATAAACAGATCACCATCAGAGATATCTTGGACCAATAACACTGAAATGATCAACAACAACAACAAGAAAAAGTTCAGAATTCACAAACTGAACAATTCTTTATTATTCTTAGATGATTTATGTGAAAATAATTTCAAGTTTTAAGCATTGTCGTCGTCGGCAACGTCTTTTAAGCATGGGTGGTCGTCGACCAGGAGGCCTGGTCAGTGAGGGTCTCGGTCGTCGACCAGGCCCGACCAGGCCCGGTCATCGACCAGGAGGCCTGGTCGACGACCGGGCCGCGGGGACGCTAAGCCCCGGAAGCACCTCAAGGTAAGGTTATGATAAATAATATATGTGATAATATGCTTTAAGTAAAATCCAACGAACAGATAAACATTCATTTTCATTATACACAATATAATTAAACAGAGGCAGTGTAGCTCCATTATTACTAAATAAAAAGAAATGTTTCAATCCCTAACGAAGGTAAATAAAGTTGAAAAGTAAACTCCACTTAATGCCACCCCTTGTGCCACTTGCGGAAGAAAATAGGGAAATAAAAGGACCCTCATTGCACTACCGAGAAATTGCCTCTTGTATCCTTCTCTGCTAAATTGTCTTTTTGTGTTCGTGGTCGCGTAATTAGTCTGGATGTGTGAGCGGATTAGTGCTTATTACGTATTAGGCAATGGAATGGTGGCAGGGAGAAATGCCATTGTTGACCAGACCACACACTCGAAGGTGAAGGGACGACGACGTTTCGGTCCGTCCTGGACGATTTTCAAGTCATTCTCACAATCGACTTGAGAATGATCCAGGACGGACCGAAACGTCGTCGTCCCTTCACCTTCTAGTGTGTGGTCTGGTCAACATACGTCAGCCACGTTATTGTGACTCCTCATCTGCATATGAATTAAAGATTATTTAGTCTGACTAAAAAATGTGCGCTTTATCACTTAGATCATCGAAACTGAGTGGGAACTGAGGGAACAAGAATGGGAAAGACTGATCGACTGAGAAGTATTAAAGGCACAAGATAGGAGAAGAAAAGTATGGAAATCGGAAGCACTTTTTCCTGTGAATACCTGCATGAAGTCCTGGCCCCTGATTCACAAAGCAGTTACGCAAGTACTTACGAACCTGGGGCCAGATTCACGAGGCAGTTACGCAAGTACTTACGAACGTGTACATCTTTCCTCAATCTTTGACGGCTTTGGTTACATTTATTAAACAGTTTACAAGCATGAAAACTTGCCAATCAACTGTTGTTATTGTTATAAACAGCCTCCTGGTGCTTCGCAGCTCATTAACTGTTTAATAATTGTAAACAAAGCCGCCAAAGATTGACGTTCGTAAGAGAGACTCAATACCACCAGGAGTCACTGCCCATCACTCAATACCACCAGGAGTCACTGCCCATCACTCAATACCACCAGGAGTCACTGCCCATCACTCAATACCACCAAGAGTCACTGTCCTTAACTGCTTCGTGAATCTGGCTCCAGCGCCACAGGGTCAGGGGGGCTGGAAAGGGGACTCGGTGAACGTCAGAGGTCAGGGTGACCTTCTCCAGAGCATCCCTGTTAATAAGCCAGATATTGACATTGAAAATATTACCTTTAACGACCGTGCTTAAAGAGAGGAATATTATGAGTGAAAACTTAGCTATAACGAGGCAATAGAACGGGAATGTATGTATACATTCATGAATATGTATGAATTTTCATATGAACTTATATATGTGTATATGTATACATATGAATGTGTACGCTGTGACGAAACTAATAATATTTTTTCTGGCATTTTAACTTTTTTTTTTCCTTGTTCCAACCCAAATCCTTATCCTGATACCTTTTAAGTGTTATATAGTCGTAATGGCTTGGCACTTTGATACTTTCCTTCCCTTTGCCTACAGTACAAGTGACCATTCTCATCACTATAGCCATTTTCACTGTACCCGGGCACTGCCGGGTACCACATCATCAATTATCATCACCTTCACTGCCCATCACAACCTTCCATCCTCCTTGCCTATCCTTCATCACTATCCTTATCCTTTCTCAAGTGATCTCTCCCCCTCACCATCTTCTCTACCCTTTCTCCAACATTCTACCATTCACCACCATTATCCTTCATCACTTTCCTTACCCTTCACCACCACCTTCTCCTGCAAAGCCTTCCCCTCTTCATCAGCTTATCTAAGCCTCTACATCTTCCTTATCTGCTTCATCCGTCCTAATTCTTCACCACTTTGGAGAATCTTGAAAGGCATAGTTTAAGAGTCTTGCAGCATTTTGTACAGCATAGTTTAGGAGACCTGAAGCATTTTCTAGGGCATAGTTTAGACCTAGAGGAATGGAGTGTATTCACCACCCAACACCACCAGGAGTCACTGCCCCATCACCCAATACCACCAGGAGTCACTGCCCCATCACCCAATACCACCAGGAGTCACTGCCCCATCACCCAATACCACCAGGAGTCACTGTCCATCACCCAACACCACCATGAGTCACTGCCCCATCACTCAATACCACCAGGAGTCACTGCCCATCACCCAATACCACCAGGAGTCACTGCCCATCACCCAATACCACCAGGAGTCACTGCCCATCACCCAATACCACCAGGAGTCACTGCCCATCACCCAATACCACCAGGAGTCACTGCCCATCACTCAATACCACCAGGAGTCACTGTCCATCACCCAATACCACCAGGAGTCACTGCCCC
>WNGS01007182.1:6905670-6908170 GCA_020271785.1 Procambarus virginalis
AGCCTGTGACAGCTGACTAACACCCAGGTACCTATTTTACTGCTAGGTAACAGGGGCATAGGGTGAAAGAAACTCTGCCCATTGTTTCTCGCCGGCGCCTGGGATCGAACCCAGGACCACAGGATCACAAGTCCCGTGTGCTGTCCGCTCGGCCGACCGGCTCCCTCAATGCAAACATTCACAATGTTTGCATTCATTTCAATGAAATACATCTATAGGAAACCAAATCCACAAGGGTCGTGATTAGGATTCGAGCCTAGGCAAGGGACGCTCCTAGATGCGACATGGTGGTATATTTGACACGATTTTGAATATGATATTTAAAGCAAGAATCTATAAACACGAAATGATTCACTCACTAATGACGAGTGAATTATATCACACCAAGTATATCCACTCCTGACCGTCCTGAATATAGCGATATAGAAGATATACGGTCCTATATATATATGCCTATCCAAGCAGTAGCGGTTCCTGTGTTAATATTGGCTTCTTCGGTCAACTGATATTTCCCCGATATCTGGACCAGGGGGCGGCGCTCCTACACCGTATTTACATGGAAATGTGAGAAAAATGCTGAAGAACCGATATCTTCCTCAAAAAATGCCTTAGTCCATATATTTTCCTATAGCACATGACATCTACATTATTTAATATAGAGAATGGCTCTCTTCTCTTTTTGTTATTTTATATATATATATATATATATATATATATATATATATATATATATATATATATATATATAATATACACACACACACACACACACACACGCTTAGTACATCGATATTTGTACTGTAGTGTACATAATTACAAAAAGTACTATCTAAACAAGTTATCTTGAGATGATTTCGGGGCTTTAGTGTCCCCGCGGCCCGGTCTTCGACCAGGCCTCCACCCCCCAGGAAGCAGCCCGTGACAGCTGACTAACACCCAGGTACCTATTTTACTGCTAGGTAACAGGGGCATAGGGTGAAAGAAACTCTGCCCATTGTTTCTCGCCGGCGCCCGGGTTCGAACTCGGGACCACAGGATCACGCGTCCAGTGTTCTGTCCGCTCAGCCGCCGGCTCATATTAACACCACATAACACCACTAGAACACCATAACACCGTATAACACCCGTCCATCAGCAGGCCAGAAGGAACCTTCAACATTCTTCAGTAATGACACTGTTCTTGTCTGCTGTTCTTCCCTGGAGAACATCACGAACAAATCCTCTTATGATCTGCTTAGTTTTATCTCTTCAGTGTCTGCTGCTGCTGCTGCTGCTGCTGCTGCTGCTTCTACTGCTGCTGCTGCTGCTTCTACTGCTGCTGCTGCTGCTTCTGCTGCTTCTGCTGCTTCTGCTGCGTTTCTCGCTGCAATAGCAGGCTCTCTACTGCTTGTTTCCCTACTACAGGATGTCTGGTTCCAGCTTCTGTTCAAGGTTCAGCTACACTAATGGGCTGATTGTTCCATGCTAGAGGTAGACTGGTTCTTGCTCGCTACCACCTGCAGACAAACTAATGGGTTGACTCCTGCAACAGAGTAGTTGCTGAACAAATCCACAAGGGGCCGTGACGAGGATTCGAACCTGCGTCCGGGAGCATCCCAGACACTGCCTTAATCGACTGAGCTACGACAGTAATTAATAATCAGAGTTGTTGTTGTTTAAGATTCGCTACCTGGAACAACAAGTTCCAAGTAGCACGGGCTATGGTGAGCCCGAAGTGAACTTGGTAGCCCTTGCTTGCTGCCACCACTCTGGCCGGACGGTGGAGTGAGTTGGGTTAACTTTTCCTTGGTCTAAAAGCTTCCAGGAATCCTCCGACTTCCTGACATTTCACTCTCCTGATTATACCTTTATATATCTTTATATATACAAGAGTTGTTATGTTACGGGCTCGCCATAGCCCGTGCTACCTGGACACGCCGTTCTGAGTAGCTAAATTTGAACAATTACCTTCTTGTCCAGCCACTAGCACGCATAGCATTTCGGGCAGGTCCTTAATCCTAATATTACCCGAAGTACGACTTGCTCAATCGTTTAACAATCAGGTATCTATTTTACTGTCGGGTGAACCGAGGCTACAATTAAGGATTGGCGCCCAGTCAATCCTCCCCAGCCAGGATACGAACCCAGGCTAAAGCGCGCGCAAAACTCCAGACGAGTGTCTTACCACTACGCCACGGAGACTGCTGCTTTGGTCTTCAGAGTGAGTGAGTGAGTGAGTGTGCACTCACCTTTTTGTGCCTGCGGGGGTTGAGCTCTGGCTCTTTGGTCCCACCTCTCAACTGTCAATCAACTGGTGTACAGGTTCCTGAGCCTACTGGGCTCTATCATATCTACACTTGAAACTGTGTATGGAGTCAGCCTCCACCGCATCACTGCCTAATGCATTCCATTTGTCTACTACTCTGACACTGAAAAAATTCTAACGTCTCTATGGCTCATTTGGGCACTCAATTTCCATCTGTGTCCCCTAGTGCGTGCGTGCGTGTGCGTGCGTGCGTGT
>WNGS01007182.1:6913170-6915043 GCA_020271785.1 Procambarus virginalis
GTTCCATGTAGCGAATCTTAAACAATCTTCACGTAGATCATCAGGTATCTTCATCTCTATTGAGGCACTCAGGACCAAGTGACAGTTGAGTTTGAAGAGTTGATGAATTGCTGCTTAGAGCGCAGAATGTCGTTCACATCCTGGAAAATATGAAATCGCTTGGAAAGCTTCATTCAGCTCTAATTACTTGGCCTGGATGGTAGAGCGACGGTCTCGCTTCATGCAGGTCGGCGTTCAATCCCCCGACCGTCATTTGATATAAACAAAAGACATCGTTGATATAAACGTGACCGACATCGGACAGAACACACACTTTACAATGTATTACAAGAGCAATTAGACCCCCAACTTGCCCATGGAACTTGCGACTATCAGCTCCAACGATCCCAATATTTGGGCAAGACAACACCACAAACAACAAGAATCTAGTAAAGAAAAATAGTTTCTACGCATAAACAGATCACCATCAGAGATATCTTGCACAAACAACACTGAAATAATCAACAGCAACAACAAGAAAGAGTTCAGAATTCACAAACTGAACAATTCTTTATTATTCTTAGATGATTTATGTGAAAATAATTTCAAGTTTTAAGCATTGTCGTCGTCGGCAACGTCTTTTAAGCATGGGTGGTCGTCGACCAGGAGGCCTGGTCAATGAGGGTCCCGGTCGTCGACCAGGCCCGACCAGGCCCGGTCATCGACCAGGAGGCCTGGTCGACGACCGGGCCGCGGGGACGCTAAGCTCCGGAAGCACCTCAAGGTAAGGTTATGATAAATAATATATGTGATAATATGCTTTAAGTAAAACCCAACGAACAGATAAACATTCATTTTCATTATACACAATATAATTAAACAGAGGCATTGTGGCTCCATTATTACTAAATAAAAATAAATGTTTCAATCCCTAACGAAGGTAAATAAAGTTGAAAAGTAAACTCCACTTAATGCCACCCCTTGTGCCACTTGCGGAAGAAAATAGGGAAATAAAAGGACCCTCATTGCACTACCGAGAAATTGCCTCTTGTATCCTTCTCTGCTAAATTGTCTTTTTGTGTTCGTGGTCGCGTAATTAGTCTGGATGTGTGAGCGGATTAGTGCTTATTACGTATTAGGCAATGGAATGGTGGCAGGGAGAAATGCCTTTGTTGACCAGACCACACGCTCGAAGGTGAAGGGACGACGACGTTTCGGTCCGTCCTGGACCATTTTCAAGTCACTCTCACAATCGACTTGAGAATGGTCCAGGACGGACCGAAACGCCGTCGTCCCTTCACCTTCTAGTGTGTGGTCTGGTCAACATACGTCAGCCACGTTATTGTGACACCTCATCTGCATATGAATAAAGATTATTTAGTCTGACTAAAAAATGTGCGCTTTATCACTTAGATCATCGAAACTGAGTGGGAACTGAGGGAACAAGAATGGAAAGACTGATCGACTGAGAAGTATTAATGGCACAAGATAGGAGAAGAAAAGTATGCAAATCGGAAGCACTTTTTCCTGTGAATACCTGCATGAAGTCCTGGCCCCTGATTCACAAAGCAGTTACGCAAGTACTTACGAACCTGGGGCCAGATTCACGAGGCAGTTACGCAAGTACTTACGAACGTGTACATCTTTCCTCAATCTTGACGGCTTTGGTTACATTTATTAAACAGTTTACAAGCATGAAAACTTGCCAATCAACTGTTGTTATTGTTATAAACAGCCTCCTGGTGCTTCGCAGCTCATTAACTGTTTAATAATTGTAAACAAAGCCGCCAAAGATTGACGTTCGTAAGAGAGACTCAATACCACCAGGAGTCACTGCCCATCACTCAATACCACCAGGAGTCACTGCCCATCACTCAATACCACCAGGAGTCAC
>WNGS01007182.1:6932504-6945931 GCA_020271785.1 Procambarus virginalis
GCAAACCTCTGTCATTGGTGTCAGCTGTATTCAAAATTCTTGAGACAACCCTATCCCAACAGGAGGAGTTATCAGGGGGGAAAGCACCAAGCCATTACGACTATAATGGGACGGGTCAGGATAAGGATTTGGGATGGGACGGTGGAAAGGAATGGTGCCCAACTACTTGGACGGTCGGGGATTGAGCGCCGACCTTACGACGATCTGTGGGGATCGTTAGTTCATTTCAGCAAAGGGCGTTCTGCTGTTCATCTCTCTTCGATTCGTTCCGTTAATTTGGCGTCAGTCATTGGACATATCCTCTATGTCTGCTATGACATATCTTCTATGTGCTTTTGTCCGGGTATGGCGCCACAGACTGCTGCTGATAGACTAAGGCTGAAACCCGTGGTATTCTATGTTTCTACTTAAAAAGGTCTGGCTTCAAGAACGGATTCTAAGATTAGCTTTTAACCGAACGCAATCTGCAAGCCGCTCAGTAGGTCCCAGTCTACGTCAGTGTGATTGATCTACTTTTAAGTCTACTTCAGTCCACTTTTGATCTACTTTTAAGTCTACTTCACATCTCTTAAGCTGTAGATTATGCTGATATCTGCGCTTTGCCGTGAACGGAGAAGGCGAGGATATCCCACCACCTTTCCTGGATAGCAGAAGGATAATAGGATGTGTGTGACATCTTATTTTAAAGAGAGCCTGACAGCTGCGTGCACAGCGCTGCGGATTTGTAGTCCTAAGGTTCGGGGTTCGATCCCCGGTGGAGGCGGAGACAAATGGTAAAATGTTTCTTTTACCCTGATGCTCCCTGTTATCTAGCAGTAAATTAGGTACCTGGGAGTTGGACAGCTGTCACGGGCTGCTTCCTGGGGGTGGAGGCCTGGTCGAGGACCGGGCCGCGGGGACACTAAAGCCCCGAAATCATCTCAGATACCTCACGATAGCCTCTTTTACCACAGCTGAATTGTAACTTTTATGTCCTTTATCTCCTAATCGGGACTTAGCGTCCCCGCGGCCCGGTCCTCGACCAGGCCTCCTCTTTGTTACACACCCCAGGAAGCAGCCCGTGACAGCCGACTAACTCCCAGGTCCCTATTTACTGCTAGGTAACAGGGGCATTCAGGGTGAAAGGAACTTTGCCCATTTGTTTCTGCCTCGTGCGGGAATCGAGCCCGCGCCACAGAATTACGAGTCCTGCGCGCTATCCACCAGGCCCCCCCCCCCGTGTGCGTGCGTGCGTGTGCGTGCGTGTGTGTACACATCATACATCAGCTCATCCAGGCATCAACACGGTCCAAACAGCCTCCAACGTGAGCCAGAGATTTCATCTCGCGGGGAATTTAAGCGGAAATAATTCATTAATCAACCAGATGAATCGGCGATTAGCGAAGCGATTAATTAGTCACAAGATTAATTTTGAAAGAAATATGAGCAATTTCACTCGGGCATCTCACGTCGCTTGGGAAAATGATTTCATGTAAATTCACACACACTTCCTCAACTAATCTACTGACATTTACGTAAATTCTGTAAATTTTGTGTTCAGCAAATGGCCACTATTTGTATTAGGGGGAAGGGGGGGGAGTAGGGGGGCCTATAGTTTTTTATATTCCAAAAGCTTCATATATATATATATATATATATATATATATATATATATATATATATATATATATAATCATGTGAGTTATTTGTTCGTCATTTTCTGAGATTCTCTCTCTGTGTCTGTGTCTGTCTCTGTCTGTCTGTCTCTCTCTGTCTCTCTCTGTCTCGCGTTGCAGTGTCTCCAGGGTTCGTATCCCTCCTCCTTGCAACACTGCCGTTGCAACAGGCTCTGACGGGTATTGGTAAAATTCTTGGCCACTTGGGCTGCGGTAATCTATAACTCGAGTCGCGTTTGACGTTCAAAATTATGCCTTTGTACATAGCTGTTTCCGCGAAGCAATTTTCCCACAGTACCAATGTTAATGGGTCTTGTGTTGTGTTGCTTGTTCTCTTGCGTTGTTAGATCTGCGTTAGTTAATGAGGGTATTCATAGGAGGGTGTAGTGAAGTTGAGGTGGAATGGATGGCGGTGTTAGTGGGTAGCGTGGCTGTACAAGTCGGTAACTTGACTTGTTTCAGTGTTTCTAGGCTGGTTGGATGGTTAGTTGGGTTGCCAAATGGACGTTCAGTTGCCGGGGTTAAGGTGATTCAGCCAATACAACTCATTAACTAATTCCGTTGCCAAATTAATCTCAGTGGCATCGTTCAATCGCAACTAGCATATCAAAATCAACTCATTCGTTAGCAAGCAATGGGGAAAATGATTGGAATACCGATGGGTTTGCGCTAATGGGATAAATACACCAATTGGATGTATTTAATACAATACACAGTACAAGGGGGGAGGGGGGGGGGTGTAGGTTACAGTAGTGTGAGCAGCTGTACCGCTCAGAGCAGCAGTATTACAGCAGCAGAACTAACAGCAATAGCAGGCGAGACAATAGTCGCTGTATTTGTAGATGTATTGCTGTATTAGTTGCTGTTGCACCTGTATTTGTTGGTCTGTATTAGTTGCACCTGTATTAAAATCAGCTGCATTGGTAGCAGCTGTATCAGCATCAGTTGCTGTTGTGGGAGGAACAGCCTCTAGAAATCAACAGCAAAACAGCAGCAACCGCAGCGGTATCAGCAGGAGCAACACCAACTGCAGTAACAGCAGAGCAGCAGAAATAGCAGGAGCAACAACAGCTTTATAAGAAGCAGCAGAAATAGCAGCAGGAGAAGCAGGAGCGGCAGGTGCAGACGCAGGAGCACCAGCAGCAGCAGCAGCACCAGCTGCAGAAGGAGCAGGAGCAGCAGAAGGAGCAGGAGCAGCAGAAGCAGCAGCAGCTGCAGCAGGAGCTGCAGAAGCAGCTGCAGCACCAGAAGGAGCAGCGGCAGAAGCAGCTGCAGCACCAGAAGGAGCAGCGGCAGAAGCAGCAGCAAAATCTACCCCCCAATAAAGCCTCCTTTAGTATGATAAGAGCAACATTTTCCGCCAGAGGCCACAAGAGCTGCCACAAGAGCCCCTACAAGAGCCGCCACATTTCGAATGTTTTGGTACCCAAAGTACGAATCATAAAGCACTATGAGAAGTATAGGCTGGCAAATTATCAGCGTTTTCTATGTATGGGAAGACCAGGTTAGGTGGGTGGCTTGGGTATAATACGTTTCAGGCTTGGTTAAGGCTTTGTACACTGTGGTAAATGTTGAGAAGGTGAGGCACGTCCTTAACCCAGCAAGCCTTGACCCTCCACACTCACCACTGGCACTACTTGACTGTGCTTTGAACGCTGTCAAGCACTTGTCAAGATCCATGGGCATGTTAGAGAGCTGTGAGGGAGCATGTTATTGCTGCTAACTGCTTGCCTGCTGACTTCCTCAGCAGCAGGGAGAGTGATGACTGCTTCAAGCACTCAAGCAATACAGCAAGGACACACACGCTCCCCTAAGCAATACAGCAAGGACACACACGCTCCCCTAAGCAATACAGCAAGAACACACACGCTCCCCTAAGCAATACAGCAAGGACACACACGCTCCCCTAAGCAATACAGCAAGGACACACACGCTCCCCTAAGCAATACAGCAAGGACACACACGCTCCCCTAAGCAATACAGCAAGGACATACACGCTCCCCTAAGCAATACAGCAAGGACACACACGCTCCCCTAAGCAATACAGCAAGAACACACACGCTCCCCTAAGCAATACAGCAAGGACACACACGTACGCACAACCCATTTAGCGTTCAATACAGTCTCGCTTCACGCATTACCGTCACTCATTCACTAATTACACTAACGTAAGCATTGCCACCCAGGACTAACAGCTGTGTTTGCTATCATGAGTGCTCATGGCTCCCGATAGCGCCCCCTTTATGTGCTGTTGAAATGGGCTTCATTATGGAAATTGCGAGTACCTGCCTGGATGTACTGATGTGTTCCATAGGTGTTTTCCAGCCTCTAGACAGGTTATGAAAACTTTACACACAGAAACCACAATAGCGTGATGCATCAAATGAGCAAATCCACAAGGGCCGTGACGAGGATTCGAACCTACGTCCGAGAGGATCCCAGACGCTGCCTTAATCGACTGAACTACAACATGGTCAAAGAATTGCAACCGGGAGTTCTACTGAGCTTGGATCCTGCAGTTTGTGTCTCGGAGAGGCTGCAGTTTGTGTCTCGGAGAGGCTGCAGTTTGTATCTCGGAGAGGCTGCAGGATCCAAGTAAGTTCAGTAGAACTTCTGGTTGTAATTCTTTTTACCATGTCGTAGGTCAGTCTATTAAGGCAGCGTTTGCGATCCTCTCGGACGTAGGTTCGAATCCTCGTCACGGCCATTGTGGATTTGTTCATTTGTATAACTAATGTTTCACGTCAAGTTTACTAATAAACTTTTTTGAGCTCTGCTCTTTCGGCCCGCCTCTCAACTGTCAATCAACTGTTACTACCTACTATTCCCCCCCCTCCCCCCCCACACACCTCAGGAAGCAGTCCATGACAGCTGACTAACTCCCAGGTACCTATTTACTGCTAGGTAACAGGGGCATAGGGTGAAAGACCCTCTGCCCATCGTTTCTGGCCGTGCTCTCCTAGATGTGCGTGTTGGGTTATATCGTGATCATGTCTCCGCATGTGTATACGTTTATCCATGCCAATGGAGCAGGGAAGTACCCACTAATCCATGTTAGTACGTTCATAAATACTCTTGAAGCATCTCATAAACCAAGGTTAGAGGGTAGGAGGCGGCGGCCGGATAACGAAAAACCACCAATTTGATGACCAGACCACACACTAGAAGGTGAAGGGACGACGACGTTTCGGTCCGTCCTGGACCATTCTCAACCGACTTGAGAATCAATCACCTGCACCATTCACAATCGACTTGAGAATGGTCCAGGACGGCCCGAAACGTCGTCGTCCCTCCACCTTCTAGTGTGTGGTCTGGTCAACATACCTCAGCCACGTTATTGTGACTCATCGCCTTCAACAATTTTTTATATATATTCCCGACCACGGTGAAGGGCGAGGCCATGAGGTTCCGCAGCCGCCATGATGGGGATAAGAGATAGACTATTCACTGAAGGACCCAAGAGGGTGTGAGCTTCGGCTTCACATACGTGGGAGCCAGGGTTCGAGCCTCCCACAGCCAGATAAATGGGATACAAGGGGGTATCCAGCCTAACCCAGACTCGCCTCGTGATAGGGTTCCGTAACCAAGTATTAACACGATCAAATAAATCTAAATATCACTTTATTGAATAATTTCAAAGATTACTTTAGGGAGGCAGGAAGGGAAGGATACACCGAGAGACGGAAGGAAGCTGGTAAGGAAGTAGACGGAAGAAAGAATAGAGAAAGGAAAATGGAACAGAAGAACTATTTTGTACATATTCAACATTTCCCTAAAAAGTTTTAAAAAGCAATTCACAAAGACAGAGATGAAGATAATGGGAGTTCTCACAAGGCTTTATAACTACTTTCTCAAGACAACAATAGACGGTTTCATGACAAAATAATCACCTCAAATAATTACGTGTAATTTATTTTTAATAGCATATTCCTAGCTACCTAATATTTAAAACACCTTCTGAGGTTGATTGGTATCTTTCATTATGACAAAAATAAACTTGTTTCATAGTCTATAAACGTAATTCAGACGTCCTATCAAATGCAGGATTGTGAGTGATTAATTTGATTTCATTCCTAAACATTTTAATCAGCTGGATCACAAACTCTCTGGATCCAAAAGAATTTTTACCTCTACTTCTTAGCGTTTATCCCTTTAGAAAAAAATAAATCTAACGGAGGATGAGAGATTTAAAACCAAGAGTTAAGTCTTTTAGTAATATTCTCGACCCAGATTCACGAAGCAGTTACGCAAGTACTAACGAACGTGTACATCTTTCCTCAATCTTTGACAGCTTTGGTTACATTTATTAAACAGTTTACAAGCATGAAAACTTGCCAATCAACTGTTGTTATTGTTATAAACAGCCTCCTGGTGCTTCGGAGCTCATTAACTGTTTAATAATTGTAAACAAAGCCGCCAAAGATTGAGAAAAGATGTACAGGTTCGTAAGTGCTTGCGTAACTGCGTCGTGAATCCGAATCCTCATATTTATATTACTCTTTCTCCTAACGTATAATGAAAACGAATTGGGTCTATTCCCCCCCCCATTTTTTTTTATTTTCTTTAATAGACTAAAACTTGTCAGAATGCCAACAGTTAAATATTTTTATAATGTTAATAAATTAAGGATATATATAATAAACTAACAAATATTATCCAAGAATCTTGCAAATAAAAAAACACTAGACAAAAATATTCACACAAACATTTACGTTTTTACACGTTTTTCACGGTTTTCAAGTAAAAAAAAAAAATAATCCAATTTACTAATATCTCGATAATATTTCCCGCTCTCTCACGATTTATAATTTGACCGACAAATCTCAAAATTTCGTAATATGCAGACGAGGAGTCACAATAACGTGGCTAAAATATGTTGACCAAACCACAATGTCTTACAATATATTTTCCCAATATATATTGCATTTGTTTTTAGCGAGTTGCATATTAATTTTAACACGTTTTCAGGGACTTGCTATCATCAGAGGTTTAATTTGTGGCAAAATTGCTAAGGATAGCGAAAGAATAACGATAGCGAAAGAATAAGGATAGCGAAAGAATAAGGATAGCGAAAGAATAAGGATAGCGAAAGAATAAGGATAGCGAAAGAATAAGGATAGCGAAAGAATAAGGATAGCGAAAGAATAAAGATAGCGAAAGAATAAAGATAGCGAAAGAATAAAGATAGCGAAAGAATAAGGATAGCGAAACTTATAAGGGAGAATAGATCACAGAATAGACAATAAACTATCAAAAAGTCCCGATATTTATAAGATCACAGGCAATAAACTATCTTAAAAATAAGTTAAAAAAAAATATTAAAAATACTATGTTAACTATTTGAATAGAGGAATTCAAAATACCATTTACATTTAACCTGGAAAACACTGAATATTTCAAGTCTCGTATCATGGCTTTCAAAATGAAAATTCAGGTTTCACAACTCTATCCTTATTCTGTCATCGCATATTTCAATCAGCAGACACGTAAATATTACGATTTTGTTATATACAGGGTGTCTCAAAAAAATGTACTCACTCTTAGTTTCAGTAATTCAGGATATCTGCAACACAAATTCATTCAAAGAATTTGAATTGCATTGCATTGCAAGAATTTCATTGCAACATTCATTCATTCAAATTCATTCAACAAAGATTCAAAGAGTGAGTACATTTTTTGAGACACCCTGTATATAGCGACATATGTATTTTGACTCTGTTCTACATAATACATTAACAAGAAAGGTTTAGAATCTTCGCAGAGGAAAATCGCAATAGTGTGAAATAGAATTAAATTTCATGATTTGATTTACGTCCAGAAAGGACCGAAATGTCTCTTTCTGCCCGAAAGTTGCCCGAAACGCTTTGCGTAATAGTGGCTTTAGGCATCGTATGTACTAGCTCTATCTATAAATCCATCAACTTTTTGTACCTCGCCTTGTATGTATGTACTTTACCTGAATAAATATTTGTATTACACACAGGTCACAGTAGCGTGATGCACCAAATGAACAATCCACAAGGGCCGTGACGAGGATTCGAACCTGCGTCCGAGAGCATCCCAGACGGTACCTTAATCGACTGAGCTACAACAGGGTTAAAAGAGTTGAAACCGAAGTTCTACTTACTGATCCAGTAAGTTCAGAAGACTTCGGTTTCAACTCTTAACCCTGTCGTAGCTCAGTGGATTAAGGCAGTGTCTGGGATCCTCTCGGACGCAGGTTCGAATCCTCGTCACGGCCCTTGTGGGTTTGTTCATTTGATGCATCACGTTACTGTGATTTGTGTGTGTGTAATTGTTCATACCAGTTTCCCTTGAATGAATATACATTAAAGTTCCCATTTTCTTATACTTCAGAATAAGAAATATTTAAAGTCATTTGCTTAGCACATTAAAAAAAATGATACATAGTTCTATAATTAAATAAAATGTAAAAATCTAAAAAAATCAACTATAAGAAACGGAAATCTAAAATATATACATAACAGTCACATTACAAATTTATTTTTCAAATAAATGTAATTATGATATTCGTAAATCTTGTCGCTCTGTACACTGTATGAAAATCTAATCCAATTCGGGTGAAACAATAGAGATTTTTCAGGCAAGCTGAAGACCGATATTTGTAAATAATCTTTTCGCCAAAAATGCTGCCACAAAATTTCTTAATATTAATTTTAGGAACATAATTAAGTTTGTCAATATTTTCCAATGACATGTATTCAATTAGTCTGTTTTTGCTTGCATAGCAAAACAAAAAAAAATTACTAGTTAATTTGCCAATATTTCCGCAAATTTAATCACTTTCGTTCACGACTGAAAAGTTTATATAAAATTCCTTAACTGCTTTCAAATTAAGCTCAAAATGTAGTTAAAAGCAATTATCTTTTGTAGGATTGCGTCTTTAATACAAAAGACCTGAGAATGCCCCCCCCCCCTCCTACACCTGGATAAGGATCAGGGCCAGATTCACGAAGCAGTTACGCAAGGACTTACGAACTTGTCCATCTTTTTCTCAATCTTTGGCGGCTTTGTTTACAGTTATTAAACAGTTAATGAGCCCCGAAGCACCAGGAGGTGTTTATAACAATAACAACAGTTGATTGGCAAGTTTTCATGCTTGTAAACTGTTTAGTAAATGTAACCAAAGCCGTCAAAGATTGAGGAAAGATGTACAGGTTCGTAAGTACTTACGTAACTGCTTCGTGAATCTTACCCCTAGTTAATACATTAAACAAAATCAGCAAAATGTAGTTCAATCTTAGTAAGGAGTGAGTCAAGATGGACCCATCCCAAGGCTTCTTCAGAGACCCTCACATTCCACCTCATCAATAAGCAATATTCATATTGCAACAGTAAAGATTCTCATGTTAAAAATTGAAATTTATTCGAAATATATCATTTAAACATACGAGTGGGAGTATTTGGATAATGTCATGAGTGGGAGTGGTTGGGCATGGATATGAACACCCTCACATTGACTAATGGTGTTTTTCAGAATTCTTAAGAATTATGTTGACCAGACCACACACTAGAAGGTGAAGGGACGACGACGTTTCGACAATCGACTTGAGAATGGTCCAGGACGGACCGAAACGTCGTCGTCGTCCCTTCACTTTCTAGTGTGTGGTCTGGTCAACATACTTCAGCCACGTTATTGTGACTCCTCGTTTTCTTAAGAATTATGTTCTAACTGCTATAAACGATAACTTGACATTTAACAATCCTCTGCACTCTCCTATACACATTTCCCTATGTGTAGTTTTTCTCCTTCAAAACCTGCTTATCTTTTCCGTATTCTACTACAAGCCAATTAGTATTTTTCTAACCATGCTTCAGGCTCCATCTTGGAAGTCATCTTAACGAGATTGCTGGCCATATAAGCCACCAGCGCCTGAGTGATGGCGAGGTATTAACTGAAGTGGGCAAATATTTTTGCCTGATTTTTTGCTCCTGTTTCACAAATATAACTTTCAGTTTTGCTCAGCAACTCTTCCTATACATATACCTTTAGCTACACAACTTTTGCAAGATTTCAGCTTCGGGAAGGTCAGTGTTTCGCCCTTTTTGGCACCTTTAGACGAACCTTTTATTTTCGGTATGGAAGAAAATGTCAATTTCACCGATTATCATTATTAAAAATCAAAATAGCTTCAGAAAAGTCTGTGGAGATATAGTCACGACATACGCGATACTCAGTGATACTCCAAATATTTTAACATGCTGGATAAAATCAATTCTGGTGTATGGAGACCTGACAAAGCAATGTTCTGGGCCCCATTGATTGAACAGAAGGTTATTTATGAATTGCCATTGGCTGGAGGACAAGAGTGGCCCCAAGTTCGTGTGTTTAATCCATTGGACTACAGTTAGTGGTGGACTGGAGAGCCGCATAGGGGCAGGTTCAGTGGCTGTTGGGAGAGGCATGCTGCAAGAGAGTATGTATATTAATGGGCATTAAAAAAGCAATGTTTTTCCGCGGCTGTGGGAATGCAGGAAAGCAGGGGACGCCGCTGGAGGCGGACACACACAACACACACTACACACACACAACACACACAACCACACACACACACACACACCACAACACACACACACACACACACAACCAAACCCACACGCACACACGCACCACACTCACTCACTCACTCACTCACTCAACGCACTCACTCCATCACTCACTCACTGCACTCACTCCCTCTCACGGCTGCGTCTTCTACTCTCCTCCTCTCTCTCTCTCTCTTCTCTCTCTCTCTCTCTCATCTCGTTATCACTCTCCTCTCTCACTCCTCACTCTCTCACTCTCTCTGATAGCTGAGCGGACAGCACACAGGACTCGTAAATTCTGTGGCCCGGGTTCGATTCCTGGACCAGGCAGAAACAAATGGCAAAGGTTCTTTCACCTCTGATGCCCCCTGTTTACCTAGCAGTAAATAGGTACCTGGGAGTTTAGCTCAGCTGTCACGGGCTGCTGCCTGAATGTGTGTGTGTGTGTGTGTGGTGGTGGTGTGATGTGTGTTGTGTGTGTGTGTGTGTGGTGGTGTGTGGGTTGTGTGTGTGTGTGTGTGTGGGCTCTCTCCTTCACCAGAGCATTTTTGCCACGCATTCATACTTATCTTTTCTGTTCTCGCTTGCAAATTCAAAATTTAAGTTTTGCTTATGCCCAAACATCTTAATATTTTTTCGCGCAATGAAAGAAAGGGGAAAGGAATTATCAGGGGCAAGCGCCAAGGCATTGAGTATAGCAATGCGACGAGGGGGGGGGGGGATAAGGATTAGGGATGGAGCGATGAAGGGGAATGGGTGTCCAATCACTTGGGGCTGGTTGTAAAACCGGATGTGAGAATTGTAAAACCCGAGTAAAATACCACCTCTATATGTACAATGTAGGTGTACAATGTACACCACTATAATGTATACTAAAATAATAATGTAAACCACTACTTCTTAGCCTGAGTAACACTTCCTGATCAGTGCACTTGGTAACACTGTTATGAACACTGTAATATGAGCTGACATATGGTTTACACCAGGACCAAAGGTACACTGCCAAAGGAAATGCTACACAGGAGTAAATAACGCTGCCACCATCTGCCTTTGACCATTGAGACTAAATCAAGCAACGAGGCAAGACATTGCGTGACTTGGAGAGTATTTTCTATGACTGTCATTAATTATGGGACGGTTGTCAGCCTACTATATCCAAAAGGGCTAAGAGGATTCAACAATTGAACAGACGGGAAATTTAACATGAGTTTATTGAGATACCAAATTATAACTAAACACCACAATAATATCCTACTCTATCTCACTGGCAATAATTTTAAGAAATTTAGAATTGGAACAGAATCTCAGAGATCACACACATTACCTATACGACCTCTGTCTCTCTATCCGGTGGACACATGCTCTCCCTGGCTGTGGATGTTCGTCACAGACCCGCTCTCGATCCCAGAGCCCCGTACTCTTGTCCCTCTAAGACTCTACATGGACCTCATATATACACCTCACAAAGGGGGGGAAGGGGAAGATTTATTGTGCTACCTACACCAAGAAATAAGAGGTCGGCCACCGTGCACAAACACTCAAGAATTTTCATCAACTTGTTTGACATTCACCATACACTGTTCAAGAGAGGACTTATAAGTATGTGTGTGACTAACCTCTGACCGGCTAAAAGGGGGAAAATGCCATGTATGTTTACACATAAGGATCTGGGGTCTACTCCCTTACCCTGTTTGATAGAGTATACTGAAATATTACCTACTTGAAACTATGCTGACTAAGACTAACCCAGGATTTTTTAAACAACATAAAAGAAACCGGAAGCCATCTAGGCTGACCTCTTGGAGAAGGCTTCCCTGGTTGAGAACTCTTAGGGGGGGGGTCATGGGTGTTACACGGTCGAGGGATTGAGACGCCGACCTGCATGAAGCGAGAATATTATCTATATACCTGTTAATTACGATATATATACCTATAACAGAGAATGTTGGCATGTCTGTTCAAGGTAAGCGGCCGGAAGCTTGGGGCTAGTCTCATAAAACATTGTAAGATGAACAGTCTGGGTGCCGGGCTGGAACATAGGGGTGGTCGAGCCCCGTGTCTCCCTTCCCCAAGAGGAAATGACAATTTTACACCAATTTCCAAACTCGTTAAAAACTGAACGAAAATCCATCTTCATTAAAATTCATTAAGGTGTAATAAATTTTGGGATGGAAGATGAAGGTAATACATTGAAGAGGGGAGGTGGGGGGTGGGGAGGAGGGGGCACATATACACGTGTGCATGTTTATACAATACAATACAACAAAATACAACAGAACAAATTGTTGAAAAAAAATGCAAATGCTCTGAAGCAAAATCTTGATGTCTTGGGCAAAAACATGTTTTTAATTACTACCTAAACATTAGTTGTTAATTATCAGATTTCTAGTCAACAGGTAAAGTGAAAACAGGTTGGGCAGTGTGGGGTAACTAACAGCGTTATTTCCTAGTAATCAAAACTAGCATCCAATCCACCGCCCGTTGATTTACGACTTCAACCAATCATTCACAACAAGGATCATTCACGAAATCAATCAACAAAGACAGAAGGGATCCGCTATGTAATCCAATGTTTCAGCATCAACTCTAATGGGTAATTACATTTGCGTAATCACGTATTAATTTCGCCAGGAAATCAGTTTTAAGGGACTAACGGAATGTCCGAGGCTGGAGTGAAGATGGCGTGGTAGTGAGTTAATGAAAGCTGGAGATGAGGGAGTTTGTGAGATAGGGAGAGGGGGCACAAGGGGTGGTAGGGTGGGGCAGGGGGGCAGTGGGGAGGGTGGGCCGTGTGTGTAGGGTGGGCAGGGTGGGCAGCGTGGCAGGGTGGGCAGCGTGAGGGGTGGGCAGCCCAAGGAGGGCTGGTGTGGCTTGGCAGTAGTCCTGAGTCTTGTTGCCGACAGCTTGGAGCTGAGTATAATTCATTGCGATATCCAGTCAGTTGGCAATATTTGTATTTCATGCTTTGTGGGTTTACTCCCGTGAGTGTGAGTTGAGTGTGTGGTGTGTGTGTGTTGTGGGTGTGTGTGTGTGTGTGGTGTGTGTGTGTGTGTGGTTGTGTGTGTGTGTGTGTGTGTGTGTGTGTGTGTGTGTGTGTGTGTGTGGTGCCAAATGGGAACCTGTGTGCACGGGCGACTGTCAGGTCCCCACCAGTTCCAAAGGAGACCTTAGTACCTCTACAAAGGTGTCACAACTCGCCGTTGGTAGTGGATGAGTGGGCTTTCC
>WNGS01007182.1:6964082-6976458 GCA_020271785.1 Procambarus virginalis
ACCTGGGGCAGATTCCGAAGCAGTTACGCAAGCACTTACGAAGTGTACATCTTTCCTCAATCTTTGACGGCTTTGGTTACATTTAGTAAACAGTTTACAAGCATGAAAACTTGTCAATCAACTGTTGTTATTGTTATAAACAGCCTCCTGGGCTTCGGCTCATTAACTGTTTAATAATTGTAAACAAAGCCGCCAAAGATTGAGAAAAGATGGACAGGTTCGTAAGTGCTTGCGTAACTGCTTCGTGAATCTGGCCCCAGATGTTCTGTAGTGTTCTCTAATTGTGCTCCTGTTCACTTGTTCACTTGTTCTACATTGAACATTGCATCGAGTAGGTAAGGTTCTAAAGAGTCCAAAAAAGGATTCTCGCCCAAACCAAGTAACTACTACTATTGAACTCTTTGTTCAATGAAGAACCAAGTGAAGGTTTTGGTTGTTCATTGAACTCATCATTAGTTCCATTCTGCATTTCCTCCATACGTTCTCTCAAGTATGTTATTTTTCTGTGTAAATTTTGGACTAGATCCTCCAGTATTTGCCAGTATAAATTATTTAATACTCTCTCGTCTCGAGTACATTTTGATAACTTTGAGACGATCCCAATAGTTAGGTGCTTTATCGCGCTAGGCGTGCTGATATGTTCTCTGTATTCCCTCTATTTCAGCATCTCTCCTGCTCTGAAGGGGAAGTGAGTACAAGTAATACTCGGAGGGACGCACAAGTGATTTCAATAGTAAAAGCATGTGTGATGGGATCCCTGGATTTGAAATTTCTCGTAATCAATTCTTCTACCTGCTAGCTGGTAATTTAATTTCCATCCAATGTTTGCCATATATGTCCAGCTACCTTGAAATAATCAAGTGACACTACGTCAGTTGTATGAACCGACAATTTATTCCCCTATATCTAAAATATTACAGTTGCTAATGATAGTTCCTCTGTAAATGAAAGGATAAAAATTTTACCCATGGCAATCAAATCCGGTTCCACTATTCTTCTGGCATATCCCTACCCCTCCGTAACACGCACAAATGTATACATGTAGTTGTGTGTATTTGCATATGTATTTTTGCATACAGACGGCAAAGTGGGGAATGTGTGGAGGCTAGCGAGAGATAGGGCGCCTTACCCAGGCAGCTGAGAGGAGAGGTGGGAGCGTGTTCGTGAATGCCTCTCCAAGCACTCGTAGAGACCCGGTCAGCAAGCGACTCTGTTTACACAGTCTGGATGTTCACATCTAGGTCGAGTGGGAGCCCCAGGTCGAGTGGGAGCCCCAGGTCGAGTGGGACATACATGCATGACACTGGTTGATGGGGTTCTGGGAGTTCCTTCTACAGCCTCAAGCCCGGCCCGAGGCCAGGCTTGACTTGAGAGTTTGGTCCACCAGGCTGTTGCTTGGAGCGGCCCGAGGCCAGGCTTGACTTGTGAGAGTTTGTCCACCAGGCTGTTGCTTGGAGCGGCCCGAGCCAGGCTTGACTGTGAGAGTTTGGTCCACAGCTGTTGCTTGGAGCGGCCCGAGCTGGCGGCTGACTTGTGAGAGTCTGGTCCCAGGCTGTTGTTCCACCGGCCTTTCTGGTACCGTGTTGCGGGTCCCCCGGCTGTTGCTTGTCCACCCGGCCTGTTGCTTGGTCCGACAGCCTGTCGGTCACCAGGCTGTGCTTGGTCACCGGTGTCTTGGTCCACCAGGCCTGTTGCTTGGTCCGCTGCTTTCCCCAGGCCTGTTGCTTGGTCCACCAGGCTGTGTGTCCAAGCCTTTGCTTGGTCCACCAGGCCTGTTGCTTGGTCCCACCGGCTGTTGCTTGGTCCACCAGGCCTGTTGCTTGCTACGACAGGGTAAAAGGGTTTTAACCTGTCGTAGCTCAGTCGATTAAGGCAGTCTGGGATGCTCCCGGACGCAGCTTCGATCCTCGTCACGGCCCCTTGTGGATTTGTTCATTTGATGCATCACGTTAGTGTGACCTGTGTGAGATTAATGAGCATTTGGCCTTTTTGATGAGGACGAGCTGGAATTTGAAATATATGGCTGAATCATTTATACAGTTTCCATTGAAAGCGGGACGTGACCGAACCACTCTTCACCTTCAAGAACGAATCGTCAGTTGTGAATCGTACTTAGCATTTAATTTCACTCGCAATCATAGAGTTTAGTGGTGAGATTAACGAGAGATTGCTCATCGTTTATAAGGGCGGGTCTGGCCACTCGTTAGACAGAGAAGTGGCAGTATAAGTGCACCACATGAGCAGCGCATCGCTTGGCGCTTAATCAAATACGGGCTCGCCATAGCCCCGTGCTACTTGGAACTTTTTGTTCCACAGCAGCTGAATCTTAAACAACAAAACACTGCCTTAATATCCTAATTGAAAACCACCCTCCCCCCCCCGTCCCCCCCCTCCCCCCTCCCACGCTGTATCCTGTACTTAGTTTATTTCATTGTTTTTCCAACTTTTTACCATCATTTGGAAAAAATTCCCACAGTGTTTTTGCCAACTTAATGATTGTGATTTTGTTGTATTGGTGATTGTTGTATTTGTGATTGTTGCAATTCTGTGGATGTTGCATTTGTGATTGTTTGCTTTGATGTTGTATTTGTATTGGTGTATTTTTATTTGTGATTGTTGCATTTGGGATTGTTGTATTTGTGATTGTTTGCATTTGGGCTTGTTGTATTTGGGATTGTTGGCTATTGTGATTGTATGCATTTGTGCATTGTTGCCATTTGGATTGTTGTATTTGGGATATGTTGTATTTGTGATTGTGTGCCTTTGCGGCGATTGTTGCATTTGGGATTGTTGCATTTGGGATTGTTGCATTTGGATTGTTGCATTTGTGATTGTTGCAGTCTTGGTGATTGTATGCATTTGTGATTGTTGCATTTGTGATGTGGTGCATTTGTATTGTTGCAGTTGGGATTGTTGTATTTGTGATTGTTGCATTTGTGATTGTTGCATTTGTGATTGTGTGCATTGGGATTGTAGTGCATTGTTGTGATTGTTGCATTTGTGATTGTTAAATTGATTTTGGGATTTGGTGTTATGTTTGGGATATTTGTTGCAATTTATGGGGAATTGTTGGATTTTGGGTTTTTGGGATTTTGTTGATTTTGGGATTTCTGTGATTTGGGATTTTGTGATTGGATTAGTTGATTTGGGATTTTTGTGATTATTGGGTATTTGAGTTGCATTTAGAGTGTGCGATGTATTTATGATCACGTTGACACCTATCATGTTGTAGTCCTCTGTGCACCATTGCAAACTGTTGTACTTACCCCCCCCCCCCCATGAAATTTTCTGGCAGCATTTTTAGTCTCGTGAAAATAGCAATATGTCGTTTGTAGATTTCCTTTTCAGGGTAAAAGTTTGTATTTTCCTGTTTTTTTTTTTTAGTTCATGTATTTTTTTTCATCTCGTGGTCATGGCGGCGGGGATTGTGGTGCGTCCTTGTGGGTGGTGCTTGTTTATTCCGCTGTTTCTTGTTAAGAAAACACCTTGTCTAACGTTGGTCGTGGGATGGTGGGGGGGCTGGGGGATATTGAGGAGTAGCGCCTGGTTCCCAGTTGGGTAGCCGGGACTAGGATAGAAGGGTCTGTGCCTAGATCACTTCTCTCTTGCCTCCTCGGCTTCATGTCTGCCTCGTACGGCTCGCTCTCGCGCTCTCCGCGCTCGCGCTCGCTCTCTCTCGCTCTGCGAATCGCTCTCTCTCCTCTCCGCTCTCTCTCTCTCTCTCTGCTCTCTCTCTCTCTCGCGCGCCCGGTCCTCCTGCAGCCTTCACTATCAGAGCCCTTACTAGCTTGCGCTTCAGCACCCTTCCCATTACTCTACATCCACCACACACTCGACACTCACCACACTCGCTCACACCACCCTACGCTCACACTCACCCGCACCAACTACACTCACTACGTCACCCCACCTCCACTATCGCACACGCACCCACCCTACCTCACACGCACCTCCACCACGACGCACATCACCGCACCACGCTCTCAACGCCCCCCACCACAGACTCGTCACCTCCCCGCACACTACTCCACACCACCTCACCACTACCTCCCAGCTCACCCGCACAGACGCGCACACTCACCCTCCACTACTCTCCACGCACCGCCACACGCTCACACTCACCCTCCACCCATCCTCACACTCACCCCCACCACACGTCCCCCCAACCTCCACCACTACTCTCACACGCACCCGCCACCACTACGCCTAACACGCACCCTCACCACTACTCTCCCACTCACCCTCACCATAATCTCCCACTCACCCTCACCACTACTCTCACACTCCCCTCACCACTACTCTCCCACTCACCCCCACACTACTCTCCCACACTCACCCTCACCACTACTCGCCACTCACCCTCCCACTACTCCTCACACTCACCCTCCACCACTCCACACTCACCTCACCACCCTCCACCCCCTCAGCTCACACTCACAACCCTCACCACTACTCTCACACTTCACCCTCCACCCTAGACGCGCACACGGCACCCGCACCACTATCGTCGACACACGCAACACCCTCACCCACTACTCTCACACTCACCTCCTCTCATCCCCACTTACTCTCGCCAGCTCACTCCTCACCACTACGCTCACACTCCCCTCCACCAAGACTCTCCATATCATCACTCCAACCTCAAACCCACCACGTAGCTGCTAAGGAATAAAGAGGTACTAAGGAGCTCCACACTGAGCTGGTCAAGGATGATGGAGGCACAAGGAAGCCTCCAGATTGAGGTCCTCGACAGAAAGCTCCGAAGGAAACTTCCAGACGAAGCTGTTCAAGGACGAAGGAGCACTAAGCAGACCTCGAGACGAAGCTGCTCCAAGGAACAAAGAGGAGGCGTGGAGTGTTAAGTCTTTGTTAACTGGAGGACGACCAGAGGTGTGTGGCAGCCTCTCCAACGACCTCGTCCCTCCAGACAGACTCCTCGTTAAGATTTGCTTCTTAGACTTACTATTGTCTAGTAACTTCCTGCCTATTTTTGTAATTATTAATGGTATGGGTCATTAGCTCACAGGCTAATTTTCAGTTTATTTTTGCATTTGATGCTGTCAGTGACAAGGGGATTATTTCAAGCCAATATATATAACAATTTTGATGATGTGTATATGTGGTAATAGTTGTTTTGGTGTCTTGAAATATTGTTGATTTAGATTTTGCTACTCAGAATGAAATGTCCATGTAGCACGGGCTATGGTGAGCCCTTAAGTGTCTCGAGATGCGACGAGTCTTTAAAAGTCATGTGTAAACAGTGACCAATAGGTGATCTGTGAGGTCACGTGACACTGAAAGCTGACCAATAGGTGGTGATCTGTGAGGTCACGTGACACTGAAAGCGTTTATGATTGGACCGCTGTCAAGACTCGGGGGAAGCGTGCTCGGTCTCGGTTCCGCCCACTCTGCCAGTGGATGGACTCTTCGAGCCGCTGGAGCTCCAGGTGTTGACCCAGATCTGGAATTTGAGTAGCGGCGATCTCAATATTATATCTATATACTTACAAGAGTATTTACATTCTTGTACACTAGCAAGCATAGCGTCTCGGGCAGGTCCTTAATCTTAATTTTCTTCGGAATACGACCCGCTAAATTGTTTAACCAGGTATACCCATTCACTGCTGGGTGAACAGAGGCTACAGTCAATGATTGGTGCCCAGTCAGTCCTCCCCGGCCAGGATACGAACCCAGGTCAATGCCCTCGCGAAACGCCAGGCGAGTGTGTTACCATTGCGCCACTGGAACTCATAAGGGATAATTTGATGAGGGGATTTGTTTGGGATCCTTGTTTGGGCCAAATATGTTTGAAAGTTCTAGGTGTTTACACCTATTAATGTTATTCATTTGCGCTTTCTGGGTGAGTATGGGCTGGACGGTAGAGCGACGGTCTCGCTTCATGCAGGTCGGCGTTCAATCCCCGACCGTCTAAGAGGTTGGGCACTATTCCCTACCCCCCCCCGGCCCATCCCCACCCCCTTATCCAGACCCCTTCCAAGTGCTGTATAGCCGTAATGGCTTGGCACTTTCCCTTGATAGTTCCTTCCTTTCTGAGTGAGTCGAGTAATATTTCAACGAAACAAGTTTATCCCTATTTACCCCCAGACCTGACTGTGGTAGATTATTTTCTCTGTTTAGCAGCGCTGAAAAGTTTAACATTTCACACGGTGACGGACGGATGATACGCACTTTCCTTTTCATTTATGCGTGAGAGAGAGAGTAAGCCAGCAGAGGCTCTATTATTTAGTTCAGTAGAGGCTCTATTATTTAGTTTAGGAGAGGCTCTATTATTTATCAGCAACTCTGACCTTCCTAAAATAATATCCCAACCTAGCAAGTTATGCCGTTGAATATCACGTTATTTCTACCTAAGTTAAGGCACAGATTCTGTGAGTAATGAAATTCTCTCTGTGTAGAGAACTAAGTTCCACTTGACAGCTGCTTCAGTGTGACTCGCAAGTCCTCGTAAACGCTCAAGGGGCAGCACATCACAAGCGGTTTTAAGATGAATAAGAATGTAGAGAAGGGCAAGTTAATGTTAATATCTCAACAATACTTGAAGTAAACACGTTTTACTTGATCAAAGTTGTTTCATGTAATAAACTAATATATATATATATATCTATATATATATGTCGTACCTAGTAGCCAGAACGCACTTGTCAGCCTACTATGCAAGGCCCGATTTGCCTAATAGGCCAAGTTTTCATGAATTAATTGTTTTTCGACAACCTAACCTACCTAACCTAACCTAACATTTTCGGCTACCTAACCTAACCTAACCTATAAAGATAGGTTAGGTTAGGTTTGGTAGGGTTGGTTAGGTTCGGTCATATATCTACGGTAATTTTAACTCCAATGAAAAAAATTGACATCATACATAATGAAATGGGTAGCTTAATCATTTCATAAGAAAAAAATTAGAGAAAATATATTAATTCAGAAAAACTTGGCTTATTAGGCAAATCGGGCCTTGCATAGTAGGCCAAAAAGTGAGTTCTGGCTACTAGGTACGACATATATATATATATATATATATATATATATATATATATATATATATATATATATATATATTATATATATTATAACTCAAGCCTCTTGGTCTTGTAGGGTGTAAAGCTCATCAAACATCAGGGTAACAAGCCAAGAAATCCCATTAGCGAATACAACAAGTTCTTACTAAACATCCCGCCTGGTGAGAGAGAGTGAGAGAAAGTGAGAGAGAGGGAGAGAGTTGTATGTGTGCTTGGGAGTGTAGAACTTGCGTTAGGTGAGAGACAATTGGACTTAGACAAGCGTAAGACCCTTTGACACTGAAGAAGAATTAACATTGTGTTTCAAGTCCAGTCAGAGGTCAGGGATGAGGTCACTCAGAGGTCTAACCATAAATATTTTACGCAACTCGGAAAAAATTCAATTACAAACATTTCTGTTTAATATCAATAGTATTTTATTTAATTTCCAGCACATATATGGCAATCTTGAGGAGAATTAGTTTCTTTATTAGTAAAAGCAAAAGTCTGAGTTCAGTATTGTCCTAATGTGGAGAAATGCCACTCAAATCCTTAATAACATGTAAGTTAATAACTCTGAGCCCTTAAATGTTCCTTCTCTCTCATTTTTTTTGTATGTGATTCTCTTTCAAATCACCGCAAATGTCAGTCACTTTCATCATGTGCCACTGAAAGGTTAACTCACCTTCAGCAAGCACCCAAAACTGTTCAATTAAAGCAAGCCACAATCAATGAGCAATATCTAATCAAGAAACAAGCCAAAGTTCACGAAGCAAAGCTACAATCAAAGGGGCAATAAACAGTGATGGACAAGGTTATAATTAAGGGGACAAGGTTCCAATCAAGGAGCAAGGCCCTAATCATCCAATAAAGGCCCTAATCAAGAGGCAAGAAGACAATCAGGAAGGGACAAGGCCCACTACCTGATTCATAGGTTTTTGCTTCGACACACTCATTCTGGATCCTGGGTTCGTGGTCTCTGGGAGCGATGTTTACCTTCAACACCCGGTTCAAAGTCTAGTGCAAAGTTTGGATCGCAAAGTAAGAGAAAAAAAAGTTAAGACGCAAATAGAAAGTTCTGAATAGAAATTTCAGTCACGCAAGTTCAGAATCAGAAATGAATATAATTGTAAAGTTGAAGCCAAAATTAAGGTTGTGAAATCCAAGCTTGGGCCTACAGGGCTCTAGTCATCCCGTATTGGCCTATTTTCAGGTGATAAGTCATAGCCATACCTCATTGGCTACAGCCATGTAGGGGTCAGACCTCATGGCTACAGCCATGTAGGGGTCAGACCTCATGGCTACAGCCATGTAGGGGTCAGACCTCGTGGCTACAGACATGTAGGGTCAGACCAGAAGCCATGGGCTACAGCCATGTAGGGGGTCAGACCTCATGCGAACAGGCCATGTGGGGGTCAGACCTCATGGCTACAGCCAATGTAGGGTCAGACCTCATGGCTACAGCCATGTAGGGGTCAGACCTCATGCTGCAGCCATGTAGGGGTCAGACTTCATGGCTGCAGCCATGTAGGGGTCAGACCTCGTGGCTACAGACATAGTAAGGGTCAGACTCATGGCTACAGACATGTCAGGGTCAGACCTCATGGCTGCAGCCATGTAGGGGTCAGACCTCAGTGGCTACAGCATGAGGTAGTCAGACCTCATGGCTGCAGCCATGTAGGGTCAGACCTCATGGCTGCAGCCATGTAGGGGTCAGACCTCATGGCTACAGCCATGTAGGGGAGATGGTCCCAGGCCGACCCTCATGGCTGCAGCATGTAGGGTCAGACTCATGGCTGCAACCATGTAGGGGTCAGACCTCATGGCACATTAGGGTCAGACCGACACATGTAGGGGTCAGTACCTCATGGCTGCAGCCATGTAGGGGTCAGACCTCATGGCTACAGCCATGTAGGGGCAGACCTCATGGCCTGCAGCATTTGTAGGGGTCATAGACTTCATGGCTTACGTACTGCCAAATACACTAATTGGCAGACAACCAAAACACTTACTTAGCCTATGACAAACTATTCACAAAATATATTAAATACATTACATCAAATGTTAATTAACTACGTTAAAACCCTCCTCTTTTTTTTGAATATATTTCTTGAGTCGGCGCTGCTGGGCTTGAACGAGCCTATCATGAGGACGGGGGGTTATTAAGGGTGTTAGGCACATACCATCCCTCTATGACACAAAAGGATCATCCCGCCGATACGTAACTACGCGAAACTACTACCACCGATAGCTGACACGCCCAGATATGAATAGGCCGGTGAACTACAACGACCGACCATAGCAGATACGCCATAGCATGCAGCACAGTACGAACTACCCAGATAGCGTGAACCACGCAAGCGACCAGCGCAGATAGCGTGAACTACGCGCCAAATAGCGTGAACTACGCGCCAGATAGGTGAACTACGCGCCAGATAGCGTACAGCATCCACCGGCTGGAATGCTATGCATGTGTTGGGAAATATGCGAAAGTTTTAATTAAAATCTCCGATCTCGCTGATTATTGTGATGTATAATGTTGTTAGATCTGAATTATGGCCAGTACGACCGTGCGAGAGAATGTGAGCGTGGATGTACCATTCGAGTAAATCCACAACGGCCATTATCAGGGTTCGAATCTTCGTCCAGGATGATCTCAGAACGCGCATAGCCCACTGCGCATGGACTCTCATTTCACCACACTTGAAATGAGACTTACGACTAATCGTAAAGTCTCTTAGCGCCACATCTTACATTCCTTTCAGACGTGGAGGTTTAAAGTTTGAGTACATACGTTTGCAGTTGTGGGGAGCCGGGTCGCCGAGCGGACAGCACGCTGGACTTGTGATCCTGTGGCCTGGGTTCGGATCCCAGGCGCCGGGAGAAATAATGGGCAGAGTTTTTCACCCTATGCCCCTGTACCTAGCAGTAAAATAGGTACCTGGGTGTTAGTCAGCTGTCACGGGCTGCTTCCTGGGGTGGAGGCCTGGTCGAGGACCGGGCCGCGGGGACACTAAAAAAAAAAACAATCATCTCAATATAATCTCAAGATAACGTAAAGCATTCCCGTGGCGCAGTGGTAACACATTCGCCCAGTATTTTTGCGAGCTATGACCTGGGTTCGTGCCCAGGCCGAGGAGGATTGACTTGGCGCCAATCCTTAACTGTAGCCTCTGTTCACCCAGCAGTGAATGGGTAACCTGGTGGTAAAACGATTTTGCGGATCGTGTTCCAGGAAAACTAAGATTAAGGACCTGCCCGAAACGCTAAGCGTGATATAGTGGCTTTACAAGAAAGTAAAAACTATTTGCATATAAAAAATATATTCCTGTTCCTACCCAATGTCCACAGAACCATAGCTCATATAACGAAAGCTCATAACTCTGACCATTAAGCTATATATCGTACTGAACATTTCGTTGCCATTTAACATGTCAATCCCTCTATAAATTTTGTATGTTGTGATCATGTCTCCTGTGCCTCGTCTCATTCAGCCTTTGCTTGTTCCCCCGACATCTAAATAAAGGGGCTGGTCTTGCAAGAAAGCTTTCCCTCCTTCCACATGATGCACTAAGAACCATTATAAGGAAGAAGGATAGTAGGTGTTGACCACACTAGAAGGTGAAGGGACGACGACGTTTCGGTCCGTTCTGGACTATTCTCAAGTCTCAATCGACTTGAGAATGGTCGAGGACGGACCGAAACGTCGTCGTCCCTTCACCTTCTAGTGTGTGGTCCTGGTCAACATTACTTCACCCACGTTATGTGTTGGCTCCTCGCCTGGCAGATGGTAGGTAGAATGCAATTATCAAACTGCTAAGGGAATTACGTCAAAATTTAGAGAAAGGCAATTGACAGACTTAGACGAATAAGCAACACGAAGAAATAATGAGGTAACATACATGCCGATCTTCAGACACAAGTGAAAAGACAAGAAAATATGTCTTAAAATGTTCCATAATGTGATGGATGTATTTTCCTCATCCATGTTGTGCTGTGAGTGTGTCAGAAGAACAGGAACTCTGTGAACATGTCGCCAGAAGAACAGTCTCACTGTGAACATGTGTCGTCAGAAGAACAGTCTCACTGTGAACATGTTTCGTCAGAAGAACACTCACTGTGAACAGGTGTCGCCAGAAGAACAGGCTCACTGTGCAGAAAGTGTCGTCAGAAGAACAGTCTCACTGTGAACATGTCGCCAGAAGAACAGGTTCTGGGAACATGTGTCGTCAGAAGAACAGGCTCTGGGAACACGTGTTGTCAGCTAGCCCTCGACCCTCTTATACCTCGTTTTAATGCTGAATTCCGGGTTATATTACCCACTGGCCAACTGGGGTGGACCAGTGGTGAGTAACTATGCTCATATTACTCATTTTTCCCTGGACATTACTCGCTGGAAATGCTTCTGACGCTCGCTTGTTCCACTTGGCTGCCTCTGTGGGGCTCTTCTGGGTCCTGTTTACACCTCTGGGGGGCTCTTTTGGGTCCTGTTTACACCTCTGATGCTTGTGCTGTGGGTAAGCATCGTGAGAGGTGATGATGCAGGTAATTCGTTATAGCCACACCTGGCAGAATGTTGTGGTCATGTTGATGTTCAATTGACATGTCTGCCGCGCAACCTAAATTGTGTCCTACGTGTATAAGTTTCCTATTATTGTCTCTCTCTCTCTCTCGTCCCTAAGCCAATGTGCAACCGAAAACTCCTCACCTCTGAGGGATTCGAACCCAGAAAGCCAGGGCTCCATGCACCTTAGCGTATCCAGTACTATACCCTGAGACTTTCGTGAGGTTGGGGTCAAGGTCTGACGACTTCCAAGACAGACTCGCGTCTTAGGAGACGCTACAGACGGCTAAAACAAGACTGACAGACACTTAGCCCAAGAGTGAAGATTTTCGCGCACGCTGGAGAAGTAATTACATTTTTTAGGAGTCTAGGTTCCCTTGATGAATATAACTTCTTGAATTATGTTGCGTGCTTTAAGACGGACCAGTGCTGCTCTACGGTGATAACTCCCTTATATTGACCAGACGACACGCTAGTAACGTGAAGGGACGACGACTGTTCGGTCCGTCCTGGACCATTCTCAAGGTCGACTGTGATGACACTTTGCTCACATATCGACTTGAGACTGGTCCAGGACGGGACCGAAACATCGTCGTCCCTTCACTGTCCTAGTGTGTGTCTGGTCAACCATATTTCAGCCACGTTATTGTGACTCCTCGACTGCAGCTTTCTTATATTGACAGATGCGACAGTATCCAATGTCTATCGGCACTAAAAAGATGCTGATACTATTATTATTAATGTGAGTCTGTAGCACGGTTATGTCAACTTCCTTGGTGGGTCTCTTTGGCTGTTG
>WNGS01007182.1:6976483-6996067 GCA_020271785.1 Procambarus virginalis
GTAAGATTTTAAAAGGGCTTACGTATTTGATTTGTGACTGATAGTGAAACACATAGTACAATTCTACAATTGGTCCGCTTTAGGCTGTTTTTACAAACATTGGAGCAATATCATGCTTTGTAATGAGGGAAATGAATTCAGAAATACATTTTCTTAAGCGTTCAATGCGAGTCGCACTGTTGTCATTCTTCTGCCAGTAGTAAGTTGTGTTTGTATCGTCCTACCCAGTCGTTGACACATTTCATCGCTTTATATATATATGCTACAAATGTTTCCGTCATCACCGGAGTCTATAAAAGTCTTTTGACGTGCTTCGGTACTCGTAAACTAAGCTCTGATGCCCGACATATAGCCGCCATGATCGTAAGAGTGAGCATCTTTTTCTTAGTGGCAAAGACGTTACCATGAAGATTTCTGCCTCAGCAATGTCTCGAAGCAGCGCATTCTCTTGAGCTGCAAAACGGGCAAAAACTGGTGTACTAGAACGTCGCGACCCAAACCTATACCAACCCAACCCTACGAGGGGCTCGAAGCCTGGTGGATTAGCGCGCAGGACTCATAATTCTGTGGCGCGGTTTCAATTCCCGCACCAGGCAAAACAAATGAGCTCAAAAAGTTTTTCACCCTATGCCCCTGTACCTAGCAGTAAAATAGGTACCTGGGTGTTAGTCAGCTGTCACGGGCTGCTTCCTGGGGGTGGAGGCCTGGTCGAGGACCGGGCCGCGGGGACACTAAAAAAAAAAAGCCATCTCAATATAATCTCAAGATAACCTCAAGAAGATAACCCAATGAATAGCAAAACAAGGATGTTTATGATCCATAGTACACCCGTATTTTGGGGGGATTTTGTCATACAAAATTACGATGAATTTGAGAGGAGAGGCTGCGAGTTGATGAATATGTACCAGCCCAACTTAGTCATTACTGGTACCAAAATAAGGTGCGGCTTTATGGGTGTAAAGAGTCCAGCTGTCGCCCTGGGTATAATGAATGGTACATAGCTTGATGTCTAAGCCTCGCCAACCGGCTCATATAGTCTTGTCGTTAAGAGCGGGAATGACCCAATCATTTTATTCGAATACTTTATGTCTATTCCACGCGATATGACGGGGCCCGTCTGGGCACACGGCTCTCGCTGACTGATTTATTGTGGCTGCCGATGTTGTAGCTCGCTCGTTGTGTGTTGTATGATGCGGATTATATGTTGCATTGTTGTGGCTTGGTTGTGGTGTGTTCAACATACGTTGTGCTTACTGTATATTGTAATATGTTCACTGTATATTGTATGTATGGTACCGATATTGCGTTATGTTCATTAAATATGAAGAATGCGCATTGTATGCAGTATTTTTCCCAATATATGATGTATGCTTACTGTATGCATATAGTATGCCTTACCACTGTGGTAATATGCTCATTGTATGCTATAGTATGCCTTACTCTATGGCAATATGCTCACTGTATGCTATAGAGCCTTACTTTATGGCAATATGCTCACTGTATGCTATAGTATGCCTTACACTGTGGCAATATGCTCGCTGTATGCTATAGTACTGCCTTACTCTATGGCAATCTGCTCACTGTAGCTATAGTATGCCTTACACTGTGGCAATATGCTCGCTGTATGCTATCAGTAATGCCTTACTTTATGGAAATATGCTCACTGTATGCTATAGTATGCCTTACTTTATGGCAATATGCTCACTGTATGCTATAGAGCCTTACTCTATGGCAATATGCTCACTGTATTTTGCATTATTTGCATTGAAGGTTGTAGTATGTTCAGTGGGTAGCAGCATGCTCACTGTATGTGTATTCTCTCTGCTGTTGTTGTATTCTCAATATATGTTGTGATGTTTTCACCTATATATTGTAGGATCCTATAAGTCATATAAAATGTATTACCACTGTGTATGTAACATTTCATCCATCAGGGTGAAAAGGTGAATGAAATGCAGGCGATGAGTCACATAACGTGGCTGAAGTATGTTGACCCAGACCACACACTAGAAGGTGAAGGGACGACGACGTTTCGGTCCGTCCTGGACCATTCTCAAGTCGGTATTGTGAATGAAATGTTGTATCCAGGGTAGTGGGGTATACATTTAACAGGAACTTCGGGCCGTGGAATTCCTAATCCTTCTGTGCTTGAGTGGTAGCCACGGAGATAGGCAGCTCCCATCGGGCCATGGGGAATCTTTTCTTATTAATGCTAACTCATAGTACAGACGGTAGAGCATCCGCCTCCCACATCAAGGGGACGGGCGTTCGAAACACTTATTGCCCAAGGTGAATAGCACAAAGTGACGGGTATTAATGGACTGACAGTTGACGGTCCGGTCTTCGGTGGTTCTTTCACTCATTACGGCGGAGTTTCGTGAAAGTGAACAGCTTGTCTGTTGCGTGTTACGTTATTAATCACCTCCTTATCACAGTATTTATGGGTTCTGGTAGTAGCGATCATGATGTCAACTCTTAGTATCTTAACAACTTTAAGACCTGCGTCAATAGTTATAAAGCTCTCATCAACGGTAATTAAGATGCAAGTGGTTCTACTACTTTAGCTTAAAGTGACAGGTGTTGACTAGGCGTAGTGGGCTCTTTTGCTGTTCCTTGGCAAGCAACGGAGGTCTACCCATACAACTTGACAATAGAACCCAACTAGAATGAAACTACGCTCAATCACTTACGATGCTTCAAGACAAGGTCATGTCTTGGCCAACAGACCCAAACTTTGTTACCTGGTTCCATCTAACTCGGCGGCCATTGGATAGCAGTTACCTCCCCTCTATAAGAGGGAAGAAATCATCTCTGATTTCAGACGTACATTTCTCAGCATTCGCGTTCACTGATATGGATTTATATAGAGTAAACAGTTGGGATTTTTTATGTATATATTGTACATGAACTGCATACTGCAGCACTTGATGCAAATATTAGAGGTAATGTGAACTAATGAATCACAGACGTGCATTAATATTATAATGTTGACATTGTGTTGTTTGATTCAGTGTTGCAATGTTTTATCTGTAATGTCACGTTGACGTTGTACTAGTTTATGCTAATGTGTTGACATTACTTATCCTTGAATGTATTCACCACTTGATTACTGACATGAAGAGCTCAACGAGATAAAGAAAGTTTACTTTTTCATAAAAGCTAAATAAATTCCCGCCAAGTATACATTATGCGAGTCATGCGATAGCCTAATGTATGTCATGAATTCAAAGATGTTTCCTTAACTATTATTATTATTCTTGAATCATATTGAATTATATTTTTGTAATAGTAGTTTTCGATAATTTGAGTCTGAATACCCTTTGTTATTTTTGGCAGTAATTAGTAAATATGTATCATCCAGATATGCTTAATTTAATGAAAGGTATATACAGAAAATACACACAAATTATCGAAAACTTCACTTACACAATTAAATATGAACCAAGAATAATAATAATTAGGCAAAGTGCCTTGAATTTATGGCTTATATTAAGCAGTCACATTGCGTTAGGCTATATTCATGTAGGTTGTCCTGAAATTCGTACATACTTAGCTTTTTAGATAGTAGTATACTGACTAATAAGGAATTCTTTTAAAATGAATGAAACCAAAACACAGTTTTAATGTTCCTAGGCCTAATATAGCCTATCGTATATTAGGAAGGATAGGTTTAGCTAACGCAAGAAAAGTAAAAAATAGTTTTCTCGCTTTGTGCAACTCAATCGTTCAGATTTTTTTTATAATTGCATTGTACGGTGGTTTATTTTTACTATGGTCCTCATCGTTACTATAAGGACTTATCAAAATAGGATGATAGGCTGGCTGGGGAAATTGGATTCAATATTAATGGCTACTGCTATTCAACCTCGACTGAATAGTTCATTATTGGTTCTTGTGATATTGAAGGAGTTTTATTCTTATTTTACTAATTGTTAGTAATTTAGTGAAGAGTAATGTGTTCGTTCCAGTCCTGAGGTTGTTGAAATAAGTGACTGGATATAACGTGAGGTTGCAATTTAAATGCTTTAACGGGGAAACGAGAATAACGGAGCTTCAGCGAGTAATTTAAGGTAATTATGAGGATAAAGGGCTTAGTAGACCGGTATAATTATGTAGCACAGAGAAGGGATTTGATGGAGTGATGGAACGATACGCTTAATGGGATGGAAATAGGGAAATGAATACATTTGCTAAAGGAAAATACAATGGGAATAGAAACTGAAATCAGCGACGAGGGAAAGTCTTTCAAAGTAGACATAGAATTAAGAGCAATTAATAGTGTTCCAGAGGGAAAAAAGTGTATTCAGCTGGGAGATCGGAAAGGTCCGGGTCCCTGATTCACGAAGCAGTTACGCAAGAGCTTACGAACCTGTACATCTTTTCCTCACACTTTGGCGGCTTTGTTTACAATTATTAAACGGTTAATGAGCTCCGAAGCACCAGGAGGTTGTTTATAACAATAACAACAGATGCTTGGCAAGTTTTCATGCTTGTAAACTGTTTAATAAATGAAACCAAAGCCGTCAAAGATTGAGGAAAAGATGTACACGTTCCTAAGTGCTTGTGTAACTGCTTCGTGAATCTGGCCCCAGGTCTGGGAGGACCAGAAGACCAGCTGCGACGTTCCCTACGAGGTCCCCTACGAGGGGACTTTTCCAGCTGGCTAGGTTAAAGGGTGTATTTCGAGGAGAAGGACCTACCCAGCTGGGAGGTGAGAGGGACGGTAGCGAGGGGCCGACTCGTCAGCCTACATTATAGAAGGGAAGCTAGAGTCAACACAAGGATGAGATTCCCATTGAGGGTGAGTGACAGGCTCATTATGGCAACACTGCACGCAGCCAGGGTTACCAACGACGAGCAAGGAAGAAAGGCAAGCAGGCAGGCTGTGGGTATCTAGGCAGGCAGGAAGCAGGCAGGCTGTGGGTATCTAGGCAGGCAGGAAGCAGGCAGGCTGTGGGTATCTAGGCAGGCAGGAAGCAGGCAGGCTGTGGGTATCTAGGCAGGCAGGAAGCAGGCAGGCTGTGGGTATCTAGGCAGGCAGGAAGCAGGCAGGCTGTGGGTATCTAGGCAGGCAGGAAGCAGGCAGGCTGTGGGTATCTAGGCAGGCAGGAAGCAGGCAGGCTGTGGGTATCTAGGCAGGCAGGAAGCAGGCAGGCTGTGGGTATCTAGGCAGGCAGGAAGCAGGCAGGCTGTGGGTATCTAGGCAGGCAGGAATCAGGCAGGCGGGAGATAAGCAAAAAAAGAGAGAGAGGGAGAGAGGGAGAGAGAGATTCTCTCTTCCTCTCTCTACCTTTCTAGGTACATTAGGCCGGTATAATCTGGTATTGTATGACCTAGTGTATCTTGCCCTTCCTCTCCCCTTCTCAGTGTGTTCCCAGACACCAGAGGGTGTGTGTGTGTGTGTGTGTGTGTGGGGGGGGGGGTGTTCTTCCCCCCTACTATCCCCCCCCTCACACACACACACACACACCTACCTACCTACCTACCTACCTACCTACCTACCTTTCCCCATTTTCACAATACTCTGCCTTCAACACATAAACAATTCTCACTATACCAGTGATCCTTTACACACACACCCTCCCTATCTACAACCCACGCAGTCTCCCTATGGCTCCACTATTACTGTAAACATCTTCATCTACATACATTTTCTACATCACTATAATCAAATGGTTGTGCCTAGAAGGCAAATCTGTCATATGATCACCCGTTTTACTACATGTCAGTATATAAATATATACTGATATGTAAGAGTGCTCAATCAGTTCCGTACCTCGGACCGTTTTCTCTTGCATAGCTTGGCGAGGCTAGCCCTGAGCGTCTGGTAAAGACGGACACTAATTTGAAGATAAATAGATATTGCCTCGTATAGATATATTTAGATGGAGGAATTGGTGATGCTTTGGTCTCTGTATTTCTCTCTCTCTCTCTTCATCCCTTTCCCCCATTCTCTCCTTCCTCTGTCCCATTATCTCTCCCTTTGGTTCCATTCTTCCTCCCTCCGTCCTCCCTATTTAGGCTTAATTCCAATCTTGCTACCTCCCTCTCTTCTGATCTCTCTCCTTCTCTCTCCCTCCTTCCCTCTCACCTGTTCTCTCTCTCTATCATTCTCTCTCTATCATTCTCTCTCTATCATTCTCTCTCTATCATTCTCTCTCTATCATTCTCTCTCTATCATTCTCTCTCTACCATTCTCTCTCTATCATTCTCTCTCTACCATTCTCTTCCAGTCGGGAAAACATTTCGGATGAATTGATATCGTTATGAACTTGATCGACGTTTCATCAACTTTATCAACGATGATTAGACGCGGATACCAGCAAAAAAAATCTATTATTAACCATTTACAGACAATAAAACTCAAATTTCAGGCTTTATGGCTTTAAAGCCATAAAGCATACAGCCATATGCTTTATGGCTGTTTGTCCCAATTTGAACCAGTCCTACTCTAGCAAGCAGATGACCAGTAGTACAGACGGGGACATCGGTGGACAGGCAGGTGGACAGGGGGACCAGGGAGATAGAAGAGTAACAAAGAATGGTCGATATTCTATCCAGTATCAGCATGAACTTTTCCTGCAGATCAAAATAGAGAGAAATTTTAGGGTAAATGCATAAAAATGGTGATTTAATATATGAATGCTGTTTCAGTCCGTCAGGCAATTGATAATTTACGATCATTTCGCGATTAGGAAAGGGTCTATAGATGTTGTATAGCAACATACGATTGGTAGAAAGTCTTAACTTTGATTTCTGATTGATATATTTTACAAGTGACTGGTATCGGGGGGAAAGCGCCAAGCCATTACGACTATATAGCACTGGGAAGGGTTTGGATAAGGATTTGGGATGGGACGGTGGGAAAGGAATGGTGCCCCAACCACTTGGACGGTCGGGGATTGAACGCCGACCTGCATGAAGCGAGACCGTCACTCTACCGTCCAACCCAAGTATTTTTACAAGAAGGCATTTGTAAGTCAGAAGAGATTTTCATTCCGAAAGCAGTTCATCTTGTTGAAAAATATTCATTGTTGAAGACTATTAAATGAATAATTGTCAGTAGAGTGAGCTCGCGCGCGCCTCTGACGCTAGTGAGAGCTCGCGCGCGCCTCGGACACCAGAGAGAGCTGTGTGTGTGTGGCACTGCCTGGCCCCTCCTCTCTCTCTCTTCTCTCACTTGCCTCTTGGCACTCAGTGAGGTAACATCTCTCAAACACCCGCTCCCTCGCACACTGGCACCACGCGCTGGCACAGTGCCTCTCACACAGGCACTACTAGAGGTCGTCCTCTACAGTGGTCGTCCTCAAGAGTGAAGCTCTCAGTTACGAAGCTCTTTGTGTGTGTTTCTCGTGATACAAGAAAATAAACCTTTATAATACAAGCGCCGTAAGAATACATTGGCGTTTGAAAACGGAACAGGAAATTCAATATTCGGAACATGAATATAACTAGAATATTTGACTCTGTTTTTCAGTGTATCCCCTAAAGACTATTCGTATATTCTAGCGACGTGCTAAGATACCTGAGGAGTCTGAGCCCAGGAGCTTAACCCTACAAAATCCAGGCGTGAGTAATGTTGTTTACTGTGTTAGTTAAGAGTTGAGGTGTGAAAGCATTTAAGAAGAAACACAAGAAGACAAGGTGGTTGGGCACTCACCTGAACACACGCACACGCACACACGCACACGCGCACGCGCGCACGCACGCACGCGCGCCTGGACCATTGCACGTCCTGGACCATTCACAATTGACTTGAGAATGGTCCAGGACGGACCGAAACGTCGTCGTCCCTTCACCTTCTAGTGTGTGGTTTGGTCAACATATTTCAGCCACGTTATTGTGACTCCTCGTCTGTATCTCCTTTTGTTGTCTGTAACATTTATTTGCGATTCTGAAGTAGTTCACACTGAAGTAGTTCTTCCCGATTTCTCGCTGGTTCATCTGTCTCCAGCTTCGAACTAGGCACTTTTGACTCCTGAAGGCGCTCCTGACATTGGCCAGTTGGTGTACAGACCTTGGGCCAGATTCACGAAAGCACTTAAGCAAGCACTTACGAACCTGTACATCTTTTCTCAATCTTTGGCGGCTTTGTTTCCAATTATTAAACAGTTTTACAAGCATGAAAACTTGCCATCAACTGTTGTTATTGTTATAAACAGCCTCCTAATGCTTCGGAGCTCATTAACTGTTTAATAATTGTAAACAAAGCCGCCAAAGATTGAGAAAAGATGGACAGGTTCGTAAGTGCTTTCGTGAATCTGGCCCCTTGTTAATGTTCCTCGTTGGGCAGCAGGTTTAGTGTTAAATATATTCCCAGATCTTTATCTTTTGTTGTTTCTGGGAGCCAGTGACATTCACTACCTCGGAGTCTGCTCACCATGATTACGAAGAGAAGAGCGTGTTAGGGGTGACACACAGACCCCTCGACGATATGTTTGTTCTTGCGCGCCGGCTACTCAGCTAAACACTTTTAAAACCAACATTTCCCCAAAAATTAGGGGGTTGAAAGGAGTGAGGGTAGAGAGAGGGAGATTAAAGGGGAGGTAATTTTAAGATGGAGAGGAGAGGAGTAGGTGGGAAAGACGGGAAGAAGTAGAAAGGGGAGATAGAGAGAAGGGAAAGAAATAGACAGGAATAAGAAGGTTGGGATTAGAAGCGAGGTGAAATGTGGTCTTGGCGGTGAGGCAAATGGTCCCAGACTTACCCTCCTAGTACAATCAGACGCTCGGGGCCAGTCTCGCCAAAATTGTAGGGTGACTGGTCTGGGGTATGGTACGGACAGCGGCTAGTGGAGATAGGCCCACGTTGAGTGCCTTAAGAAGTATAAGCTATAAAACCCTACCCAACGTGTAGTTTTCATCATATATCACTGTTCTATGGGGGTTATAATTACAGTGAACATCTCGTATATCACTGTTAAGGATTACAACCAATAGAGTGAACACTTTTGTTCTTCAAATATCGTGTCTTTCAACCCCAAGATGGCTGCACCTTTCACAGCATTAGACTTGATACATATTAAACTAATCCCATATTACTCTGTGATCGCTACACACACAGATCGCTACACATATATCAAATGAACAAATCCACATGGGCCGTGACGAGGATTAAGTTCAGTAGAACTTCGGTTTCAACTCCTTTTTACCATGTCGTAGCTCAGTCGATTAAGGCAGTGTCTGGGATGCTCCCGGACGCAAGTTCGAATCCTCGTCACGGCCCTTGTGGGTTTGTTCAGTGATTGCTCTTCCAGCTCACAAGCAATATATCTGGGTTTCAAATTTCTTTGAGTAAATAGCTTGAATAATAATTAGCCTGCATAAAGGAACAGAAATTATATTTGAATGGATACTAATGACTTGAATGAGCAGCAATGTGAAAGTTTGTTCATCAAAAATTTCCGTTTTGGGGAGTTTTCCTGAGTAATACTTTTTTTTTTTTTAGTAATTTGCCGTTGATAATTGCCATAGTATTCCCGGTGATGTTCCGTAATCGGGAAAGCAATTGGGTGAATGATCCTTCTGCTTTCAGTTGGGTGAATGACCCTTCTGCTTTCAATTGGGTGAATGACCCTTCTGCTTTCAATTGGGTGAATGACCCTTCTGCTTTCAATTTGGGTGAATGATCCTTCTGCTTTCAATTGGGTGAATGACCTTCTGCTTTCAATTTGGGTGAATGATCCTTCTGCTTTCAATTGGGTGAATGACCCTTCTACTCTCGGACAGATAGTAATTTTTTTTTGCAGCTGAAGGTGGTAAAATATATTTGAGGAGTCAATGAATTTGTAGAAAATAACAAGAAAATAATTGAATNGCGGAGCGTCCTGATGTGTGCGGCCCGGTTCCTCCTGTGGTTGAGGCTGCTGCTGTTCTGCGACGGGCATCGATTCGCACAGCTTTTGGAGCCCGTGGTTCTGTGTCCGCCTCCGGCTCTGAGGATGTGCGGACCGGAGCCCAAGCGTTCCGGCGTTCTTCTACTGCTTGGGCTGATGTGGAGGATTTCGACGCCGGTGGATCTCCGGGCGATGATGTGGTGGTTCCCGGTGCTTCGCGATCTACGTCGATGGTGGTTGTTGACGTCCATATGCCTGCTGATGACAATGTTGTGCATATGATTTAACTCCTTTTTTTTTCTAAGCAGAAGGTTCTCCGCAGTGGGGGGGTGGTCGCTCCGATGGACGTGGGTGGTGAGGGGCTGGTGCGGGCCGAGGCCTCGTGCTGGTGCTGAAGGATGCCCGGTGTGGAGGGTGAAACGTCCCTGCAGGTGCAACGTCCAGTGGTTGACGCGGGGCCCTGTGAGGCAGCCGAGGAGGCTCCCAGTGCGCTGCCCATTGCCTGGCCCCGTGGGAAGAAGCCCCTCCCTCTCGTCTTGGCCTCCAGTGTGGCGTATGATAAGAACCCCTTGCTATTTGACATTGTTGACCTGTGCAACCTGTTCCATGGGAGCCCTTCTTCCGTCTGGGTTCCGCGGGCTCGGTGTTTTGTTGTGAGTGTGCCGGAGTTGATGCCTGATCCACATACGGTTCATAGTGAACCTGTTCCAGGTAACATCATGTTGCTTTGGGAGGCGTATTAATGTCCTCTTCCCGGGGCGGAGTGGCCGGGTAAGTATGAGCATTTTGAGTAGTCTGTGTGTTTGATGTGTGTATGGGACCTGTGGTTTGTTATGCTGTGTGTTGTAATTATTGTGCGCCATTTAGGCCGGTGTTATGTTTCGTTCTCATGACCTTGTTTAATTGTATTTCTTAGCATACTTTGCATGTAAATATAATAATAATAAAAAAAAAATTAAAGTGTAATTAACATGAACATTTAACACGCATTTTACGTGTTCTTGATCTGAAACCAAAATCAGCAAGATGACCACGTTAGCCTATCTGAAAGGACAATCGGAATGAAAAGAAAAAATCGTTATAATGAATTAAAGTCTTAGTGAACACAGCTGTGGCAAAGCAGTTTGGCTGTTGAAAGAAATTTACTCTTATGCCGAACTATTAGTCTCTATCCTTCCATATAAAATACATATGCAGGTAAATGCTCGTATAATGTAGGCCTGAACATTTGGACTATAGTGATGAGTTACAGATATTATATGACGTCTTAACGAGCGCTGACTGCCTCCACTCGCCACAAGAATTAAGGTATCTGACTTTGAATAACATCGCGAATATAATCATTGTAGTGTATTAATAATTCGGGGTCCCAGGAGATATACCTAATAATATATAAATAAAATTGAAGAGGTGGTTAAAGTCTAAACAACGGTTTTAGTACTAACAATAATTAGGGAAAGTAATTAATGACCAAATTGGTCAGTATAGTGATTATATATTGTATTAATATATAAAACCTACTAGGGAGTGGGTACCCGGCGGTTCCCGGGCGCCCTTCCTTCGTCTTCCCTCCCCCCTACCTATCTACCTTCCTCCTCCCCCACTAGACCCTCTGCTCGTCCACAACCATTCCCTCCAGCCCCCGCCCCCTCAAACACCTGACTTCCCTACTCCTCCCTCCAACACCTAACCTCCCTACTCCTCCCTCCAACACCTGTCCTCCCTACTCCCCCCCCCACCAACACCCTTGCTTCACCTTACCCATTTTACCCTCCCCCACCCCTTTGCCTCTTCCCTTTTATATAAAAATATATTAGCGAACGAATAGGATGGTGTGAATATTTTTTTTTGTTGTAAATCACTTAACTTAGGCCTATCCTGACCAGCCTATTTCCGTACCGTACCCCAAGCCTTTTTCCTACAAATTTGGCTATGGCTAGCCCCAAGGCCTCAAACAAACAGACTAACATTTTCTCTTATAGGTTTGATGAAATGTTACATAAAATAGTTATTATAGGATTAGGATTTCTCTTAAAACCCCAAGAACTAGTGACCTTAGCTGCATTATTAATAACTGAATTACAAATTACATAGCTAAAGTGAATAATTTTTACAGACGAGAAGCAGCTGTCAACTCCTGAGACATGTTAATCTTCCCACTAAGTCCGACACGGTGGTTAACAACGGCCCCGCTGGAGACAGGCACCAATACAGCCTTAAGGTAAGAGTATATTGCTTCTTACAATATTCATTTATAAATTAATCCATTAAAAAGGTTCCGAGTCTTAATTATAACTAAAGGCGTAATTAACATGACAATTTAACACACATTCTACGTGTTGGTTGATTCTGAAACCAAAATCAGCAAGATGACCAAGATAGCCTATCTGGAAGGACAATCAGAATGAAAAGAAATGAATTTAAGTCTCGGTGAACATCGCTGTGGCAAAGCAGTTTGGCTGTTGAAATAAAATTACTCTAACGTCAAACTGTTAGTCGCTATTCTTACATATAAATTACACATGCAGGTAAATGTTGGCATAGTGCAGGCCTGAACATTTGGACTAATACTGTTGAGTTACAGAGATTATATGACGACGTCTTAACGAGCGCTGACTGCCTCCACCTCGCCACCAAGATTAAGGTATCTGACTTTGAATAACATCGCGAATATAATCATTGTAGTTTATTAATAATTCGGGGCCCCAGGAGATATACCTAAATAATATATAAATAAAATTGAAGAGGTGGTTAAAAGTCTAAACAACGGTTTAGTACTAAAAATAGTTAGGGAAAGTAATTAATGACCAAATTGGTCAGTATAGTGATTATATATTGTATTAATATATAAAACCTACAGGGAGTGGGTACCCGGCAGTTCCCGGGCGCCCTTCCTTCGTCTTCCCCTCCCCCATACCTATCTACCTTCCTCCTCCCCCCACTAGACCCTCTGCTCGTCCACAACCATTCCCTCCAACACCTTCCCACTCCAACACCTGACCTTCCTACTCCTCCCTCCAACACCCGTCCCTCCTACTCCTCCCTCCAACACCCGTCCTGACCCTTATCCATTGAGCTATTTCCCTACAAATTTGGTTGTGGCTAGCCCCAAGGCCTCAGACTAACATTTTCTCTTATAGGTTGATGAAATATTCTATAAAAGTTATTAGTGGATTAGGATTTCCCTTAAAACCACCAGAACTAATGTGAATAATTTTTACAGACGAGAAGCAGCTATCAACTCCTGAGACATGTTAATCTTCTCACAAAGTCCGATATGGTGGTTAACAACGGCCCCGCTGGAGACCGGCACCAATACAGCCTTAAGGTTAGAGTATATTGCTTCTTACAATATTCATTTATAAATTAATCCATTAAAAAGTTTGTCTCAATTATAACTAAAGGGGTAAGGAGTTGCGCCCTGGCTGCGATGGAGTATGGACGTGTTGCCTGAGCCCTCCTGTAGTTGGTGGTGGTTCGCTGAGCGGCTGGGGGTGTGGGCGTCCTCACCCTCCCTGCAGTTGCTGCTTGGCTGGTGTTAACGTCGGACCTTGCGATGGGAGGCGTTCTTCTCCCTGTTGTGAGGGGGAGGAAGGAGAGGCATAGGCGAAGGAAAGTATAGAAGTGGGAAATACAGTGGTTCTGCTCGTCCTCGACCATTCCCCCCTCCAACACCTGTCCTTCCTATTTCCACCTCCAACACCTCTCCTCCCTACTCCCCCCTCCAACACCTGTCATCTCTACTCCCACCTCCAACACCTGTCCTCCCTACTTCCCTCTCCAACACCCGTCCTCCCTTCCTGCCCCTTACCCATTTTACCCTCCCCCACCCACTTTGCCTCTTCCCTTTATATAAAAAAATATTAGCGAACGAATAGGATGGTGTGAATATTTTTTTTGTTTGATAAATCACTTAACTTAGGCCTATCCCGACCAGCCTATTTCCGTACCGTACCCCCAAGCCTTTTCCCTAGAAATTTGGTTATGGCTAGCCCCAAGGCCTCAGACTAAAATTTTCTCTTAGTTTGATGAAATATTACATAAAATAATTATAGGATTAGGATTTCTCTTAAAACCCCAAGAACTAGTGACCTTAGCTGCATTATTAACTGAATTACAAATTACATAGCTAATGTGAATAATTTTTACAGACGAGAAGCAGCTGTCAACTCCTGAGACATGTTAATCTTCCCACTAAGTCCGATACGGTGGTTAACAACGGCCCCGCTGGAGACAGGCACCAATACAGCTTTAAGGTAAGAGTATATGCTTCTTACAATATTCATTTATACATCAATACATTAAAAAGTTTTTGAACCTTAAGGGGTAAATAACATGACTATTGAACACACTACGTGCTGCTTGATTCTGAAACCAACATCAGGAAGATGACCAGGTAAGAAAGACTGTGGAATAGGGATATTGAATGTGTACCGTAAGTCATTGGGTATCGTATGTGTTGCCTTTAGAAAGATTTTGCAAAGGAATAGTGTAAATGCGTCTGGGCATTGTTTGTAAAATAGTGTTAGCTACTTGATACATATGCCAGAGTACACTGACCTTGATATATATGCCAGAGTACACTGACCTTGATTCATATGCCAGAGTGTACTGAGCCTGATTCATATGCCAGAGTGTACTGAGCCTGATTCATATGCCAGAGTGTACTGAGCCTGATTCATATGCCAGAGTATACTGAGCCTGATTCATATGCCAGAGTATACTGAGCCTGATTCATATGCCAGAGTATACTGAGCCTGATTCATATGCCAGAGTATACTGAGCCTGATTCATATGCCAGAGTATACTGAGCCTGATTCATATGCCAGAGTATACTGAGCCTGATTCATATGCCAGAGTATACTGAGCCTGATTCATATGCCAGAGTATACTGAGCCTGATTCATATGCCAGAGTATACTGAGCCTGATTCATATGCCAGAGTATACTGAGCCTGATTCATATGCCAGAGTATACTGAGCCTGATTCATATGCCAGAGTATACTGAGCCTGATTCATATGCCAGAGTATACTGAGCCTGATTCATATGCCAGAGTATACTGAGCCTGATTCATATGCCAGAGTATACTGCCTTACGTATTTTACCTCACTTTTACTCATGTGTGTGTAATTGATGTTCTCTGGCGGATTTGTAACATTGAAGGTTTTTTTAATGATGAACAGTTAACATGTGTATGATGTTCTGCTCCCACATACAGTTCCTAGAGTAGAGGAGGCATATCCACTCTTTAACTGGCGAGTAATATGGGCAAACATTCATGTTAAATTTAGCAGTTTGGCTGATGAAAGAAAATTACTCTTACGCCGAAATATTACTCGCTATCCTTACATATAATTATTAGACTTACGGAATCCAGTCATTGATCTATGGTTCCACACACTAAAAGTAAATAAGGAAGCGTAGGTACGTTCCTGGTGTCAGTCTACACTTCGTATATTCGAGTACCACAACGAGGACTTGAGTTTCCTGGTGATGAATGAGCTTCATTGAGAACTGTTTGTTTTGCAAGCTGGTCTACCGAACGGCACAATGCCTGGCTTAGTCGTTTGCAACAGTTGCAACGGGGTATGGAATGATTGCAAGCTCACGACACTAGCAGTGTGAGACCCACCTGAAGACGTATCTTAAATGCAATGACAGAGAAGGGAACTATTAGGGGGGAAAGCGCAAAGCCATTACGACTATATAGCACCGGGAAGAGGGGTCAGGATAAGGATTTTGGGATTTAGCACTGCTGCAGTTCTACCCACAGCAGTTAGTGTATCAGTTATGATAAAGCCAAAGTCATGACCAGAGGCTTGTTTGACAAGGCTCACAACAAACCTTCCATCACGAAAATGGTGAAAGAAAAAATCAATTTAAACACAATTATCCAAGCAACATTAAACATTTCTGGGGATTTGAGTAGTTAAGGACCTCAAACCTACAAGGTCATGAAACCTCTGGTCTTGGAGCGACAGCACCTTACGAGGGAGGGTTGAAATAGCCTAAGCTATGTTTCCCTTTGAGATGTCTTTTTGTATCAATAAACGTACTGAACACCAACTTAAGGGAATTGGGGTAAAATTGGCTGACCTTAAAATAATTCCGATCACATAAGTTATTAGTATCCTAGAAGTCATATTTCTAGAATAATTGTTTCTCTCATAGTGGCGATTATTAAGTGGGAATCACGTACATTATTCTAAAGGAAATATAATGACAGTTTGATTTACACTGATTTAACATATTACTGCCTTCAGAACTTGATTGACCACATTTCTACCATAGACCTCACCATTATTAACAACTCATACCACTAAATAAAAAACAAATCTGCCTTCATAGACGGGATTAGAGTTGTCACAATGCTTTTAAAGTGATATAGGAACTACGGGCTTGCCATAGCCTAATGCTGCATGGGGAATTTACTTCCATGTAGCTGAATTTAAAACAGTAGCAGCAGCTTAGTGTTGTAGGCTACTGAGCACAATACGGTTGATATGTTTTTACATACACAAATTACATTTCTCACTAGCATGTACATATATACTCAGGAACTCTCTGAACCAATCAGGAGCCAGATTCATCAAGCAGTAACACAAGTACTTACGAACCCTGTACATTTTTTCTCAAATTTTTACACTTATTTAAACAGTTTGAACCAAGCACCAAGGAGGCTGTTTACAACAATAACAACATTTGATTGGAAAGTTTCGATGCTCGTAAATTGTATACTGCATCGCAAATTTAATAATCTTTCGCATGTTCATACGTTCCTGAGGCCAGATTCACGAAGCAAATACTTACGAACCTGTACATCTTTATTCAATTTTTGACGGCTTTGGTTACATTTATTAAACAGTTTACATGCATGAAAACCTCCCAATCAACTGTTGTTATTTTTATAAACAGTCTCCTGGTGCTTTGGAGGTCATTAACTGTTTAATAATTATAAACAAAGTCGCCAAACATTGAGAAAAGATGGACAGGTTCGTAAGTACTTGCGTAACTGCTTCGTGAATCTGGCCCCTGGACTTGACAAGTTCATTCAACGCGCGAGTTTTGTGAAAACTGTCAGATACGTGTGTATAAAAAAAAAATTGTTCCACACAAAACGTCCCCTTAAGATATTTAATGTTTAATACTACAGCTTTCAGATCTTTTGTATTTGTTAGGTCGTAAGATTTTAAAAGGGCTTACGTATTTGATTTGTGACTGATAGTGAAACACATAGTACAATTCTACAATTGGTCCGCTTTAGGCTGTTTTTACAAACATTGGAGCAATATCATGCTTTGTAATGAGGGAAATGAATTCAGAAATACATTTTCTTAAGCGTTCAATGCGAGTCGCACTGTTGTCATTCTTCTGCCAGTAGTAAGTTGTGTTTGTATCGTCCTACCCAGTCGTTGACACATTTCATCGCTTTATATATATATGCTACAAATGTTCCGTCATCACCGGAGTCTATAAAAGTCTTTTGACGTGCTTCGGTACTCGTAAACTAAGCTCTGATGCCCGACATACAGCCGCCATGATCGTAAGAGTGAGCATCTTTTTCTTAGTGGCAAAGACGTTACCATGAAGATTTCTGCCTCAGCAATGTCTCGAAGCAGCGCATTCTCTTGAGCTGCCAAAACGGGCAAAAACTGGTGTACTAGAACGTCGCGACCCAAACCTAACCAACCCAACCCTACGAGGGGCCTCGTAGCCTGGTGGATAGCGCGCAGGACTCATAATTCTGTGGCGCGGGTTCGATTCCCGCACGAGGCAGAAACAAATGAGCAAAAGTTTTTCACCCTGAATGCCCCTGTTACCTAGCAGTAAATAGGTACCTGGGAGTTAGTCGGCTGTCACGAGCTGCTTCCTGGGGGTGGAGGCCTGGTCGAGGACCGGGCCTCGGGGACACTAAAAAGCCCCGAAATCATCTCAAGATAACCTCAAGAAGATAACCCAATGAATAGCAAAACAAGGATGTTTATGATCCATAGTACACCGTATTTTGGGGGGATTTTGTCATACAAATTACGATGAATTTGAGAGGAGAGGCTGCGAGTTGATGAAATGTCCAGCCAAACTTAGTCATTACTGGACAAAATAAGGTGCGGCTATGGGTGTAAAGAGTCCAGCTGTCGCCTGGGTAAATGAAGGTCAAGCTTGAGCAAGCCTCGCCAACCGGCTCAAGTTTTGTCGTTAAGAGCGGGAATGACCCATCATTTTATTGAAACTTATGTCCTTATTCCACGCGAAGACGGGCCGTCTGGGCACACGGCTCTCGCTGACTGATTTATTGTGGCTGCCGTATGTTGTAGCTCGCTCGTTGTGTGTTGTATGATGCGGATTATATGTTGCATTGTTGTGTGTTGGTTGTGGTGTGTTCAACATACGTTGTGCTTACTGTATATTGTAATATGTTCACTGTATATTGTAGTATGGTTACCGAATATTGCGTTATGTTCATTAAATATTGAAGAATGCGCATTGTATGCAGTATTTTTCCCAATATATGATGTATGCTTACTGTATGCTATAGTATGCCTTACACTGTGGTAATATGCTCATTGTATGCTATAGTATGCCTTACTCTATGGCAATATGCTCACTGTATGCTATAGAGCCTTACTTTATGGCAATATGCTCACTGTATGCTATAGTATGCCTTACACTGTGGCAATATGCTCGCTGTATGCTATAGTATGCCTTACTCTATGGCAATATGCTCACTGTATGCTATAGTATGCCTTACACTGTGGCAATATGCTCGCTGTATGCTATAGTATGCCTTACTTTATGGAATATGCTCACTGTATGCTATAGTATGCCTTACTTTATGGCAATATGCTCACTGTATGCTATAGAGCCTTACTCTATGGCAATATGCTCACTGTATTTTGCATTATTTGCATTGAAGGTTGTAGTATGTTCAGTGGGTAGCAGCATGCTCACTGTATGTTGTATTCTCTCTGCATGTTGTTGTATTCTCAATATATGTTGTGATGTTTTCACCATATATTGTAGGATCCTATAAGTCATATAAAATGTATACCACTGTGTATGTAACATTTCATCCATCAGGGTGAAAAGGTGAATGAAATGCAGGCGATGAGTCACAATAACGTGGCTGAAGTATGTTGACCAGACCACACACTAGAAGGTGAAGGGACGACGACGTTTCGGTCCGTCCTGGACCATTCTCAAGTCGGTTGTGAATGAAATGTTGTATCCAGGGTAGTGGGGTATACATTTAACAGGACTTCGGGCGTGGAATTCCTAATCCTTCTGTGCTTGAGTGGTAGCCACGGAGATAGGCAGCTCCCATCTGGGCCATGGGGAATCTTTTCTTATTAATGCTAACTCATAGTACAGACGGTAGAGCATCCGCCTCCCACATCAAGGGGACGGGCGTTCGAAACACTTATTGCCCAAGGTGAATAGCACAAAGTGACGGGTATTAATGGACTGACAGTTGACGGTCCGGTCTTCGGTGGTTCTTTCACTCATTACGGCGGAGTTTCGTGAAAGTGAACAGCTTGTCTGTTGCGTGTTACGTTATTAATCACCTCCTTACACAGTATTTAGGGTTCTGGTAGTAGCTGATCATGATGTCAACTCTTAGTATCTAAACAACTTTAAGACCTGCGTCAATAGTTATTAAAGCTCTCATCAACGGTAATTAAGATGCAAGTGGTTCTACTATTTTAGCTTAAAGTGACAGGTGTTGACTAGGCGTAGTGGGCTCTTTTGCT
>WNGS01007182.1:7002387-7019254 GCA_020271785.1 Procambarus virginalis
TTTTTTTTCTATCCGGAAAGTTTATTATGCCACAGCCTATGCCAATTAAATAAAAATGCTTGTTTAACCAATTTTTTTTAGTCAATATATCTGTTATGACGATTTAGATTGCAACATTTGGTAAGTTATGTGATATATTTAACAGTCAATTAATGGAAAGAGTTTTGGCTTTGCTGGATTGAAACAGTTTGTCAGATATTTTAATAAACACTTTTGTGTGATAAGTTTGGTTAATTGTGTAGTGTTCTGCACAATTTATGTTATTTGATAATTATACATGCGTAAAAAATATATAATATTCTTCTTCCTGCACAGATGAATATATTAAAATGATCCAGAGAACACATTAGAAGGTGAAGGGACGACGACGTTTCGGTCCGTCCTGGACCATTCTCACAATCGACTTGAAAATGGTCCAGGACGGACCGAAACGTCGTCGTCCCATCACCTCTAGTGTGTGGTCTGGTCAACATACTTTAGCCACGTTATTGTGACTCATCGCCTGCAGATCCAGACAAGTTTGATCATATAGACTTTCTGATCTTGTTTTTGCATCAGTACTGGGGGAAGATTAATTACGTTATCTTTTGTCATATAGTGTAGAAGCCATACCCATTGTTACTGGCTTTTAAAACCTCAAAATAATCCATTGTCTTTAGTAACGTGGTTTTCACCTCGATGGAACTTCAGATACTTAAATCCTTGTGAATGTTATTCATCACAAGGTCGCCGTTCAAATATTCATGCAGGTCGGCGTTCAATCCCCCACCGTCCAAGTGGTTGGGCACCATTTCTTCCCCCCGTCCCATTCCAGATCCTTTCCAAGTGCTACATAGACATATTGGCTTGACGTTTCCTGTGATAATTCCCTCCCACACTTCTCCTATGCATATGCTTCACTCCCTCTCCTCTACTTACGCTTCTCCTATTCTTCCTTACGGTCCTCTCTCACGTCTCACCATCTCTCTACACCCTTCTCTCTCTCTCCTCTCCCCAGGCTGCTCTCTCCCTCTCACACATCAGCTGGCCTCTCGGTAATGCCACTTTGGCACTGATTCCTCCCTCCATTACTTAGCCAGAGCGCTCGTCCGTTTTGGCTACACTTTATCTCGCGGAGATGGAATAGTGGGGAACACCCAACTGAGGCGAGATCGCGGGATGAGTGGTAGGGCGCTGAAGGGAAAGATAAGGGGCTGTGAGGATATGAAGGATGGATGGATAGCGGGGAGAATAAGGAGGTTATCTTGAGGTTATCTTGAGATGATTTCGGGGCTTAAACCCCGCGGTCCGGTCCTCGACCAGGCCTCCAACCCCAGGAAGCAGCCCGTGACAACTGACTAACTCCCAGGTACCTATTTTACTGCTAGGTAACAGGGGTATCAGGGTAGAAGACACTCTGCCCATTGTTTCTCACAGGCGCCTGGGATCGAACCCAGGACCACAGGATCACGCGTCCAGTGTTCTGTCCGCTCAGCCACCGGCTCCCTAGGAGGAAGAGGAGAAAATGAAGAGAAGAAGCAAACAATATATTAATTCAACCTCTCATCTTACCAGGAACGTCGCTTTTCGATCGTATGCGTTACATACGGCCAAAAATTGTCGTACTAGAGAATGGAAGCGGCTGGCGAAAGTAACGTACTGTCCCGTTTTCTGTTTTGGGTCCTCTGGCAGGTTAGGAGAGACTACTTTAAATTGACCGTTTTCTGGACGTTGGGAAAACCTTACGACTGGTTGCTTAATTAATGAAGAAAATAATGAAAACGTGAGAGGCAAAAAGAGGAAAAGATGACGAAGGGAGAGACGATAAACGTGGGGAGAGAGAGATGTAAACAAATAAGGGAAAGGAAAAAAAGAATAACACCTTATTGAAAGTGAAATTGAAAGGGGAAACAAATAAAGGTAACGACTAGGGTGAGGGATGAAGGCGAGGGTGATAAAGACCATTCACTAGATTGGAGGATTATAGCGGACATGATTACGACGTACATGATACCAGGGAGTAATAATAATAATGATTGCGGAACGCGAACAGTTTGATCCTGCAGCCCGAAATGAGTGCACACGCACCACACACACACACACACACACCACACACCACACACCACACACACACACACACACACACACACACACACACACACACACACACACACACACACACACACAGATAGAGCCCAGTCGGCTCAGGAACCTGTACACCTGTTGATTGACGGTTGAGAGGCGAGACCAAAGAGCCAGAGCTCAACCCCCTCAAGCACAACTAGGTGAGCACACACACACACACACACCACACACACAACACACACACACACACACCACACACACACACACACACACACACACACACACACACACGTCTTAGCTGGCTGACTTAAGCTAAGAGCCCTCCTAAACACATCTAAGAACACGCTCCAAGGTTTCCATTTTCTATGAGGCATTAAATTCTTGGGAAAGAATTTCTCCAAGTCTGGCTTTTCATGGTGACGACTCCTCTTGTGGTGGAGGCTCGGGGGGGGGGGCGGATAAGTGATGATAAGCCTTCTTTAGGAATTACTGCCTTGTTCTCTGGGCCAGATGCCTGGCTGCAAGATCCACATTCGATTAACATAGGTGAATATTTATAGAATTTTATCCAAATATACAACGATACAACCTATAATATATATGATCCTATAGGAAATCCACTGAAAAAGTCTACAAAATACAGCTGGCTTGTTTTGTGGCTCCAACCAAAGTTGAATACTAACATTAACCCATAACTCGGTTAACTAGCTTTAATAAGAATTCGTAATATGGGTAAATGCGAAATATATTCTAATGGTATCAAATCATAGAGTCTGTCCTCTTTCTCGTGTCACGGATAGACTTGTTCATTCTGTCGTAGAGTTTCGTTAGTACTGGTAGATATGGTTCCCCTTTGGACCTGTGTTTTACTGTGTGGGAAGTGGACCTTTTACACGAATTGTCCTCAAAGCTACCATATCCAGTAGCCCCGAATGGGACAGGAGACCGCGGCTTGTCAAAAGTCCCTTCTTCAAGGTGCTAATGCGAGTCTTCACTGTGTATTTTATCACGCTTATCTCTCTAATAAATATTTAACTTCTGGTGTACTCCTTGGCAGCTAATATCTGATGCTAAGTGATGCTAAGCGTTTACAAACCCGCTCACACCGGCTCATTCCCAGAGGTCGCTACTGACAGTTCTTCACTCAGAATAACTTTGAAGACCACTTAAACACTCCATCTAATGAACAAATTCACAAGGGCCGTGACGAGGATTCGAACCTGCGTCCGGGAGCATCCCAGACACTGCCTCAATTGACTGAGCTACGACAGGGTAAAAGAGTTGAAACCGAAGTTCTACTGAACTACACTCCATCTAAACCCAGCATACCAAAGAGGGTGTTGGAAGATCACTGGGAGACTCGAAAAATCCCCTGAAGTCTCCATCTACCCCAATCACACTTTAGACGTTTCAGGAAGACCACTGGAACACTTCAAGGCGGTAGCTGAAACGACCATTGGAACATTGAGAAACTCACTACAATGCCGTAGTGCTTGAATAAAGGAGGAAAGACCCATTTTATGTTTTAGTGCACAAACGTATCTACTACCGTGCATGTCTGCGTAGGTATGGGAGTGATCCTGGGCGCCATGGGTTCGAATCCTGGTCGGGTCATATAGAGTTCTTAGTGATCTATGGATTGCACGTTCCTATATATATATATATATATATATATATATATATATATATATATATATATATATATATATGCAATTGACGATCACTAAACACTGATCATTTGTATACGGAAAAAACACAAAGAAATGGGGAAGAGATGAACGTTTCGGCCTGTTAAAGCCGTTGTCAACACCAGTCTGGTGTTGACAACGGCTTTAACAGGCCGAAACGTTCATCTCTCTTCCCATTTCTTTGTGGTTTTCCGCATATATATGCATATATATATATAATAAACAATATTCTTTTACATTGTCCGTCAGGTTGGAGCAGTTTAAGGGTGGAGCTTCAAGACTGCTTATGACAGACTTGTAAGTTTGTTAGCGACAAGATTGTCAGCATAACTTGAGGGGAACTTGTGTCGTTTTAGTGATTGCAGCTCACGGCTACTTAATGCTACGACCAGGGTCGATCCCCCGCTCCCTCCCTCACACACACACACACACACACACACACACACACACACACACACACACACACACACACACACACTATGGATCCAGACACATATATATATCAACACAGTAAGAGGTAAACACATACCTCTCTTCCACAAGGCAAGTTTTTCCCAGGGCAGCGGTGTGAGAGTGGCGGAGAGCACCCCAGTGCCACCACTGGGGCTCTCCTCCTTCCTGGGGGGGAGAGTAGAGAGGGGGAGAGGCAGGGGAGATGGAGGTGATGAGCTGGACCAAAAGAACAGAGGTAAACAGTGTGATAATTGAAGATGTGGAGTCTAATGAGCTCATCCCAGTGAAGAGCTGTCAAGGGGAGTGTATTGTGTGTGTGTGTGTGTGTGTGTGTGTGTGTGTGTGTGTGGTGGTAGGGAGTGGTTGTGTTAGTTTGTTGTGGGGGAGGTATTAGGAGAGTGGTTGTGGTGGTTGTGGTCGTTAGGCATCAACAGCCCTTATGGTAATGAAATCTTCTCGTTAACACCCGTTCCCATCTTCATTGCCGTACATTTTTGGGGATTGACTTCTAACAACCATTTGGCCACTCCTGGAGTTAGTCTAGGTCTTCCTTTAATTTTCTACGGTCCTTCTCTGGCTTTACATTTCTAATCAGCTCTCCATCATTACCAAACATTGTCATGTTCGAGCTCGCTTCCTTGGATTAGTTGATCACATCAATTAGAAACAGCATCGGTACCAGGATAGTCTTTTGGGACCCCGCTTCTTGCATTCCTCCTTGAATGACTGTGACATTTTGGTTCCTGTCGTTCAGGTACTCTCTGACCCAGGTCCGTGTTCTCTCAGTTATTCCAGCCTGACTCTCGTTTCTGTATGCCAGTTTTTCTTGGGGAACAATGTCAAAGGTTTTCTGACTGTCTAGGAAAATACAGTCAACCCAGACTGAATTTTTTAGTCTTTAGTAACCTCGTCATAGAACTCAATTAAGTTCATCAGGCACGACTTTCTAGTTCTAAATTCATGCTGTTCTTTAATCTAATTTAATTTTTAATTAATTTAAAATTTAATCGTTGCTGTTCTTTAGTCATATAATCGTTCCTCTCTAGCATTTTATACAGAAATCTTATCATGATAACATTTTGTAAATTGGCGCCTACTGTCAATACCTTTTTTAAATATTTGGAATACATTTTCCTTTTTTCAGATTTCCTGGAGATTTGCAGTCATTAGCAATTAAGCATTTTTTATAGTGGGTAAGACAGTATTTATACAACGTCTTTCAGCATTAATGGTGAGGTTAGAGCTGACATCATTGTCATTGATATTATATAGTTTCTTCAGATGTTTGACGGGTTGAGAGACGAACCTGGCGAGAGAAAGTCAAAGCGACTACTGATCTCTACATATCACCAGAAATTAAAATACCGTTAAAAGTAAACCAAAAAAAAACCTTTGCTGTGCTTCTCTCTATAATTTCTGTCGCGAATCGGTGTTGAATTTAGCTATCTTGTCAGACGCAAGATATCATCTGGTGTTGTTAGACGCAAGGTGATATCTGATGTCAGACGCAAAGTTTTACCTCAACTACATAGCGTCTCCAAAATTATGCTTCATGCTGAGCTATAATGAGACATTATACTTAGGCCAATAATATCCATTTCACTTTTGATATGATAATAATAAATTGTAAAATTAATTGCAGAGGCTTCACAGGTTAAGTAGTTAATATATTTTGCAATATGGCTTTTGCAATGAGTATCTTATTGACCCTCTATGTTGTTAGATAAGTAGTGTCGAGATTGATCACTAGATGTGAAGGGATTGATCAGTGATCAATATAGAGAAGATTGATATAACGCAGGTGTGTTAGAATGGCTTATAAACCATTACAGGTGTGTTAATGTCCACGTCAACTTTGACAGGTGTGTCAGAATTCGTCAATCATCACATGTGTGGCATTCACTTGTCATAGACATGTGGGTCTATGACAACGTCGCTGCTGTCAATCTTTGACAATTTCGTCAAGTTATTCGTCAAACTTTCGTCAAATTCGTATTGTGTATTAAAATTATTTTGTTTTAAATATGAAGAATAACTGCTATGAATTATTCCTTCGTGAATAGTAAGGCCTAGATTAAGTTAGGTTAGATGTTTATGATCCGTTGAGAAGGAATTTGTAGTATGTGAATGTAGCATTTATTGAACCGCGCGAGTCGAACAGTCAACGCTAGGCTAGCAATGTATTGTTCGAGAAAATTTCGAACAACATTTATGACTAATATGTAGGTTTTTTCACTCAAAACCAAGGAATTATTACCATTGTTATTGAAGTCTCGCTGAAGGAACAGCAGTGGATACCAGCACACAGTCTCCATCAAAATTTTCACTCTGAAGTTTAACTTTGAGAATGCCGTCAAAGTCATGAAAGAAAAAAGGAGATAGAAATAGCCTAAGCTACTCTATCCCTTTGAGATGTAATTTTTGTCTTGTCTCAATAAACATACTTGAACTTGAAAGAGAAAATAAGAGAAAGACTACGGAAGGAGCGCGGCCGATGCTTCAAATACATTTTCCGAGACAGTGGAATGGGGTAGTTGGCGGGTGGAAGCTGATAACAGCGAAGGAGGAGGAAGGGAAGTAACGCGATAAAGATATCCGATAGAAATATAACTCTTGATAACCATTTGGGTACGATTGTGCAACCTTCCTTCCCCTATTCACTACCTCTTATTCCCCACCAAATGGAAACAATTATAAGCAGATTTCCGTCTGATTTGCAGGGAGATATTCACTTGATTCAAAGTCATTAGTCAGCAAAAGGTAATCCCAGTGATTGCACACAGGACTTTCAGTGCATAATTTTGTGGAGGTGGAGAGGTTTACAGGTTCGACACCCACACATTGCACTGGTTGCATCCTGCACTGACTCTCTGGAGGGGCGTAGAGGCACGATCCCTCAAAGTGCCTTACGGGCTCACCATAGCCCGTGCTACTTGGAACTTCTTGTTCCAAGTAGCGAATCTTTAACAACAACAACGATCCCTCATCCTGCACTGCACTCAACACCTGCCATAAGCGTCAATACCTGTCACGAGCTTCAACACCTGCCATAAGCGTCAATACCTGTCACGAGCTTCAACACCTGCCATAAGCCTCAATACCTGTCACGAGCTTCAACACCTGCCATAAGCCTCAATACCTGTCACGAGCTTCAACACCTGTATCGATTCCAACACATGTCATCAATAACAACACATGTAACGAGCCCCAGAACCTGTCACAAGCTTAAACATGTGTCATGTACCTGAACACCTGTTACAAATCTTACAAGGATTCCAACATACTCCTGATGCTTATATATTGTCTTGTTCTATAATTAGTATCCAGTTGTATGATTATAGAATATTGTATGTTATATATTGTATCATGCTGTAGTGTGCCTGAGTTGCATTATATTGTATGAAGCTTTTGCAAGTTATTTCCTGTTGGTTTCTCCGTGTGGGGGGGGGGGGGGATGACCATATTTGGATGTGGCCAGTGTGGGAACTTGATGTCAAGCGAGTGTTTATAGTTCAACCTTGATTAATTCTTATTATTGTTTGCCATTCAATTATATTGAGTAATGTAACAATATTCTATACTCTTTAAGATTAATAATGATTTGAATATTAATACTACATTTTGTAAGTAGAGGTTCCACAATAGTTTAAGTGGATGGTTAGTTGATGTTTGTGGTAGGACGCCGAGGATTTGAGTTAATTCTGTGGTTATTGATATTTTAACTGATAACGTTGTTAATTCTCTGGTTAGATGATTGTGTAATATTCCATATATTAATTCATGTGCTGGTGAATATGGTCATTGCTCAATGAGGATTTTTATTTATATTATTGCATGCTAAAGAATATTTCTGGCGATTATCTGTACCATTAAATTATGTTTTGTCATTTTTAGCGTAGTTCACTTTTTTCCCTGTTTATGCTGTGTTTAATTATACCCTATAGGGAGCCGGTCGGCCGAGCGGACAGCACGCGGGACTTGTGATCCTGTGGTCCTGGGTTCGATCCCAGGCGCCGGCGAGAAACAATGGGCAGAGTTTCTTTCACCCTATGCCCCTGTTACCTAGCAGTAAAATAGGTACCTGGGTGTTAGTCAGCTGTCATGGGCTGCTTGCTGGGGGTGGAGGCCTGGTCGAGGACCGGGCCGCGGGGACACTAAAAAGCCCCGAAATCATCTCAAGATAATCTCAAGATAACCCTAGACACTATTTGGCAAGGCCGATTTTCATATAGTTTGATCACTGCGGGTAAAGAACCGTACTAAGACTCGAGGGTTGTAACACCTGCCATAAGCCTCAACACCTGCCATGAGCCTCAACACCTGCTATGAAACTCAACACCCGTAAAGCCCATAAAGACCAACAACTGCAGGTAACAACGAGAGTCAGATATAAACACATGAAGCAGCGAATGTTTACTTTCCTTATCATGTTCGTATGTGTCTTTTTATATTATTTTTGCTGTTGTTGACTTCCGCCAAACTACCAAATAGTTATATAAAGGAAAATAAGTGTGTTTCCTGGAAGCTGGCGAGAGTTTTGAATTTGGCTTGCTGGTCGCCTCTTGTTGAAAGACCGGGTGAAAAGGGCAGTGAAATTGTGTTGCTGAACAAACGGGACAAAGTTAGGCTTTTGCCGTGTTCACAAGTCATGCATTATTCATGTCATTATTTGCCGTGTTCACAAGCCAGGCATTATTCAAGTCATTATTTGCCGTGTTCACAAGCCAGGCATTATTCAAGTCATTATTTGCCGTGTTCACAAGCCAGGCATTATTCAAGTCATTATTTGCCGTGTTCACAAGTCATGCATTATTCAAGTCATTATTTGCCGTGTACACAAGTCATTATTTGCCGTGTACACAAGTCATGCATTATTCAAGTCATTATTTGCCGTGTTCACAAGTCATGCATTATTCAAGTCATTATTTGCCGTGTTCACAAGTCATGCATTATTCAAGTCATTATTTGCCGTGTTCACAAGCCAGGCATTATTCAAGTCATTATTTGCCGTGTTCACAAGTCAGGCATTATTCAAGTCAAGTCATTATTTGCCGTGTTCACAAGTCAGGCATTATTCAAGTCAAGTCATTATTTGCCGTGTACACAAGTCCTGCAACAATTAATGACTTTTTTCACANTATAAGGCTCTTCAACTCTACCTTGCCAAAAGCAAGGTAAAATTTGAAGAATAATACTCTCAATATTTTTTGCAACAGGTTCTTTGCAATAAATGTTGACTACATACATGTTCCTGATTATTGGTGTTGATGATATACGTATTCCTTATTGTAAACTAGAGGGGGGGACTCCGGCGGTGCCCGGTCTCTGTCCGTTTGTCTATCTCTCCCTTTCTCTCTCCGTTAATCCTCCTCCCGTTTTTTCTCTCTTTCCCAATCGACAAAACATGCTCCAATAATGTGGAATCAACGATATGAATGTGGAATACACGTTATCAACAAAATTACGATGTATTATGAATTCATGTAGTGAGGGAAGAAAAGGGAAACATAGAGGGAGGGAAGGAGAGAGAGAGAGAGAGAGAGGGAGGAGCATGAAGGATTGACAACAATGAAGGAGAGTGAGGCTGGCACTATAAGATAAGCCAACATGACACTCCATCAACCATCAACTACCGGTACAAGGTGTTATGCAAATTCAGTCAAGAAATATTGTCATGTATCACCTAGTTATTGATGAGAAGGTTAGGAATACGATTGTTATATGCTTGATTAACGAGGTTACTACATGCGTTATTAACGAGATTGTTACATGCGTGATTGTAACATTCACATATAATTGGTGAATAAGGAAGATGGGAGGAATATAATGGCCATGCAGGTATATCTAGGGCAGTTAGGCCTTAAATGCCTTATCTACGTTTCCTAACACACAGTTTATCGTTAAACACGATTAACTGTTGACATCAAGCTAGATAATGAGAAAGAGACGGAGAAGGTCAGAGCCACAATATACAAAAACGCTGAAGGTTATGTATTTAACAAATATTAATTGGATGCAATTATTTTGCAACGTTCTTGGTTGAATTGGTTTATATTTACAGAACGTAAATGTGGTTGAACTTTTGACGCCCTCCCACACGCACGATCCCACATTACCAATATATCATTCTTACAGCTGCTGTTAATGTTTCTGAAATTATTAATAATAATTGTAAAAATGGGTAAATACAAACACTTGTGTATTTGTGAAATTTATGTAAGGAATTTACATAAATTCACAAATACACAGGTATGGATTTTTGTTCTTTGTTATTATGTCTGTGAGAACACATTACCATTACTAAAACAATAAAAATAATAATGATATTTACATAATAATAAATCCAAATAACAAATAATAATATTTACATAATAAAAATAACAAATAAATAATATTTACATAATAAAAATAACAAATAAATATTTACATAATAAAAATAACAAATAAATAGTATTTACATAATAATAAATAAAAATAAAAAGTAAAAATATGTATATTATATTACATAAATATTATATAAATAATAAATAATAATAATATTTATTTCATTATTAATATTATTATATGTTAGGATATGACATAAAGTACTGGTGTATACAAGCTTAAAAGATTTAAGACTGGAAACTTCTGCACCTCATTAAAAACTTCTTAAGTAAAGGAAGCTTCCGGATTATTTAAATAAAAAAATCGATATAATACTGTGGCAGGAGTACTGTCGGTACTTCTACGTGATTACCTCCGAGGCACTTAGAGCAGTGTGGAACCACTTGAGTCCAACATCTACTCTGCGATGCAATCACAATGATGTGATAATTCAATGAAAATCATTGTGACGCAAAGGAGTGATTTGAACTACATTGCAGCCTAAGGCAAGTGTCTGGAACTCCCCAGACCTCCAAGTCACTCCATTATCTCAACATGATTTTAATCTACTTTGATGACATCCTGAAACTAATAGGATAAGCTGTTGGCAATTTCACTAATCCTTCATAAGACCACTTGAGGGACATAATTTCCATATAACTTTAATTATAAAATGTTAAGCTAAAACATTAATGGAGTTACTCTCACTTTAATTCTAATTTGCATATTATTGCATAAATTATAACTTCAAAACGTGTTGTTAAAGACAGTAGTATTCATTTTAAGTATAAAAGTATAATTGCTACAAATACCTTTTCAGACAAAAATGCAGTTTTTCTTACAAAATTAATATTAACATTTAAAAATAACATTAATAATAAACTAAAATTATTGTCGCAAATAATATTTTTAATTATAATTTTACTATTTTTTTTTTTTTTTTTTTTTTTTTTTTTTTTTTTTTATCATGATACTAATAATATTACTTTCACTTATCCCATGATAAGTAAATTGGAAGCCATTTTCGACGGATCAGAAGTCACTAATAGGGGCCAGATTCACGAAAGCAGTTACGCAAGCGCTTACGATCCTGTACATCTTTCTCAATCTTTGGCGGCTTTGTTTCCAGTTATTAAACAGTTAATGAGCTCCGAAGCACCAGGAGGCTGTTTATAACAATAACAACAGTTGATTGGCAAGTTTTCATGCTTGTAAACTGTTTAATAAATGTAACCAAAGCCGTCAAAGATTGAGGAAAGATGTACACGTTCGTAAGTGCTTGCGTAAGTGCTTCGTGAATCAGACCCAAGGCCAAGAGACAGTTCCTTAGCTTAAATGTTAGAGAAAGTGACATGAAATTAACAACCAAAAAACTTCCATTTTGGCCTGATAGTTGGTCAGTATTCCGTGTTATTAGTCATCTTAAATGGTTGATTGGAATTAAACACAAATTGTTTATAATTTTGTTTATAAAATATAATACCATATCAGATTTAGATGTCATCATGGAAGCCTCATCATCTCCTCTCATAACCATAGAATTTTGAGAACCAGGAAGGCACTACGGGCTCACCTTAGCCCGTGCTACTTGGAACTTTGTTCCAAGTAGCGAGTCTTTAACAACAGAGAACCAGGAGATGCCAGATGACTCCCCTAAGCATCTTCCTGCATCCCATGATCTCTGAGAGAGAGGGAGGAAATTATCAGGGGAAAGCTCCAAGCCATTACGACTATATAGCACTGGGAAGGGGTCAGGATAAGGATTTGGGATGGGACGGCGGGAAAGGAATGGTACCCAACCACTTTTGGACGATCGGGGATTGAACGTCGACCTGTATGAAGCGAGACCGTCGTTCTACCGTCCAGCCCAAGTGGTTGGACGGAACGGCCTCCTAAAACGACCACCTGGTCGCCTATAAAGACCACCTAGCCTCGTCATCACTACACTTTGTCATGCAAAATTCTTGTTGTTCTTCATTAAGCAAATTTATTCCCATGGATGAAAGCTTGTTTGTTTACAATGAATATAAATGATGTCTGTCTGTTATGCAATTAATGCGAATGATGCATTCAAAGGAACAATGAATTCAAACGGTCGATTACCTGTTGACAATGAATTCAAATTATATATTTTTTGGAGTGGGAATTAGAGGAAATGTTATGAAATGCAAGTTTATATGTTGCTATAGTGTGTGTTCTGGGTGACATTGTCTTCATTATACGCTATCCTCATCATTGTAGCTATCTTCACTATACACTATCTTTCCCAACTTTAGCATTTTTATCTTCTGATCTTCGTCATTGTAACCATCCTACCTGGTGGTAGTTTTCATCATTGTAGCCATCTACGCTACATACGACTATCTTTATCATTGTAAACATGTTCGCTAATAATGTTTTTGTCTCTTGTCATTATTGCTACCGGGCACCGCCGGGTGGCGGGGGGGGGGAGCTGGTCTATTTACTAACTTAACTATCATTCAGCTGCTTCATTACCCACCAAGGGAGCCGGTCGGCCGAGCGGACAGCACGCTGGACTTGTGATCCTGTGGTCCTGGGTTCGATCCCAGGCACCGGTGAGAAACAATGGGCAGAGTTTCTTTCACCCTATGCCCCTGTTACCTAGCAGTAAAATAGGTACCTGGGTGTTAGTCAGCTGTCACGGGCTGCTTCCTGAGGGTGGAGGCTTGGTCGAGGACCGGGCCGCGGGGACACTAAAGCCCCGAAATCATCTCAAGATAACCTCTCAAAACTTACCCTACCATTCGCCACCTTCCCTATCTATACATCGTAAATTATACATCAACATATACAACAACAGCAGCTGCTGAAACTACAGAATACAGTTGTATTAATACAATAATGAATACAGTAATAACTCTGACACTAACAAGGACACTTGAGACTACAGCGGCTGCAACAAGAAATACAGCAGCAATGATCACTACAACATTGTTAAGCAATACGTTGCCAGATCTTGAGGTTATCTTGAGATGATTTCGGGGCTTTAGTGTCCCCGCGGCCCGGTCCTCGACCAGGCCTCAACCGGCATGAAGCAGCCCGTGACAGCTGACTAACACCTAGGTACCTATTGCTAGGTAACAGGAGCATAGGGTGAAAGAAACTCAGCCCATTGTTTCTCGCCGGCGCCTGGGATCGAACCCAGGACCACAGGATCACGTGTCCAGCGTGCTGTCCGCTCGGCCGACCGGCTCCCTTGTGGGTAAGTAGAACCCAGTCTGGAGGAGGGGGGGTGTGGGAGTGGGGGGGAAGGTAATGTGGGGTGGGGGGTGTAGGGAGGGGGTGGGAGTTATTAGGGGTAAAGCGCCAAGCCATTACGACTATATAGCACTGGGGTCAGGATAAGGATTTGGGATGGGACGGTGGAAAGGAATGGTGCCCCAACCACTTTTTGGCAGTCGGGGATTGAACGCCGTCCTGCATGGAGCGTAGCCGTCGATGGGTTAAGGGAACTCATGTCTCACACATTTCTATACAGCGCATCGTAGATTAAAAAGGCACCTAGCAGAGATACAGCAATATTGCCTATCCTGAGCGATGACCGGGCCGCGGGGATGCTGAACCCCGAAACCAACTGAAGGTATACCCTCACCTACAGGTGAAATCTCGGCACCAAAATAAAGAAATTAATGAATATTTCATAACGAAAACAAGTTTGCAAGAGACGTGAAATATTTCAAATCCTTCATGTAAAATATTCAAGGTGAAATTCGCGTTTGGGATTTCTCATAGAAAATATTCGGCGGACATGGTAATTTTATTTTGGAATTTATTACAAAGTGGCTTGGGTGAAGGGAAGGGATACTATCAGGGGGGGAAAAGCGCCAAGCCATTATGACTATATAGCACTGGGAAGGGATCAGGAAAAGGATTTAGGATGGGACGGAGGGAAAGATATGGTGCTCAACCACTTTGGGACGGTCGGGGATTGAACGCCGACTTGTACGAAGCGAGACCGTCGCTCTACCGTCCAACCCAAGTGGTTGGACATTTTTGGGGGGATGGTGAGGGAGATAAGGTGGTGATGGGGATGGTGTAATGATGAAGCCCGGGATCGAACCCGGGACCACAGGATCACGCATCCAGTGTTCTGTCCACTCAGCCACCGGCTAATAGAATGACTAATTATAGATTCTATAGAAACAGTAAAGAGCAATAAATCTCTTAGTAAAATAGATCCGATTAACCGTAAATTATTTCTTAAGCAAAAGTAACAAATCTCCTTAATTCACACAATCACAGACCTCGGGATGTCCAGAGTAGAGAGAGCCACTCCGCCGTACCCTGCCCAGAAATCAGCAGCACTTAATATTTTTCTGAAACTTTCAACATTCCTTGACAACAAAGTAACAACGACGTCTAATGGACGCAAAGTGAGACGCTCTGTCAGTTTTATAAACGTAAACTTGAATCTTGATCATAACAGTGTACTTACCGAATTGTGCTTGCGGGGGTTGAGCTCTGGCTCTTTGGTCTCTGTTCTGTACCTTGAGAAAGAATGTAGGTTGATATCCTCTTAGTAACTAACAGACTTTTTATTATTATTATTATTGATATATTAGGTACATCTGCATTTTGGTACACTATAGGTAGGGGAGTATATACAGTGTCTCAAAAAGCATAAAATGACAGAAAACTCTAAGGAGAAATAAATCCATATTTGATTACTAAGCCAATAGAAGTTACATATGCAGGCGATGAGTCACAATACGTGGCTGAGGTAAGTTGACCAGACCACACACTAGAAAGTGAAGGGACGACGACGTTTCGGTCCGTCCTGGACCATTCTCACAATCGGCTTGAGAATGGTCCAGGACGGACCGAAACGTCGTCGTCCCTTCACCTTCTAGTGTGTGGGTCTAGTCACAATCTCCAACTGCTGTTAAATTAGGTTTCAGATATCTTGAATTAGGGCTCGAACATTAGGTCAGATTACATCAACATAAATAGAACAACTTTCAAGATTTGTCCATATTCAATAATACAAAACTCTACTTTTGTATCATTTATACAATATTTATACAAGGTCATCTATATTTATACAATCGAGCACATCGTTGTTTTGTGCTTATTCATTTTAAGAGGATGAGCCAATATTTCATGGAATTTTATAGACAAAAATTTCAGTGCATTGAAAAAAAAAATTTAATGCTACAATATCTGAAGTGAGCTCAGAGAAGGGAAGGGAACTATCAGGGGGGAAAGCGCCAAGCCTTACGACTATATAGCACTGGGAAGGGGTCAGGATAAGGATTTGGGATGGGACGGAGGGAAGGAATGATGTCCTAACCACTTGTAGACGGTCGGGGATTGAACGCCGACCTGCATGAAGCGAGAGCGCGAATAGTTACAGGATATAAAGGCTTCAAGTCATCTTTGGGTGTGTCTTGAATATTAATGGGTGATAATCTGGATATATGCAAATTACGATGCATCCCATGTGATTTAGAGCTTAGGAAACCTAGTTGTTATTAGATCATCACTATTCATTGCCTAAGTGCACTATTTTGCCTATCAATCTTCAAAGTGTGTGAGGGAGGGGGAGGGGATTATCAGGGGAAAGCTCCAAAGCCATTACGACTATATAGCACTGGAAGGGATCAGGATAAGGATTTGGGATGGGACGGGGGAAAGGAATAGTGCCCAACACTTGTAGACGGTCGGGGATTGAACGCCAACCGTCGAGTGATTTACAGTGATTTATTATTTTTCACTGCTGTTTTAACAATAACAACAGTTGATTGGCAAGTTTTCATGCTTGTAAACTGTTTAATAAATGTAACCAAAGCCGTCAAAGATTGAGGAAAGATGTACACGTTCGTAAGTGCTTGCGTAACTGCTTCTGAATCTGAGCCCTGGAGAAGATGACGTTTGGGTTTGATGTAGAGGTGAGGGCGTAGCGAAGATGTTAGTGATAAGGATGGGAGAAGATGTAGAGATGTTAGTGGGATGATGATGCTGGAGATTGGGAGAAAACTGGGGTGAAAGTGCAACCCGTCCTTGCAAATTCGTACAGTCAATATTGACTTATTAAATAAGTGCATAGGTGACATACTTAACATAATAGTTTTCCTTGAAAAGCTTCATAGAAAACACCGACCTTACCTAACCTGACTTAGTATGTTAAGATAAGCATCTTATTGCTTCGTAATTAAATTATTACCTAACCTATACCTCTAATAGGTTAAGTAACAATTGAATTACGAAGCTGTAGATGCTTATTTTAACATACTAAGTAGGTTAGGTAAGGTCGGTGTTTTCTATGAAGTTTTCAAGGG
>WNGS01007182.1:7028649-7050891 GCA_020271785.1 Procambarus virginalis
CAGTGGAAAGGCGATGCCAATACACATGGTTCCAGCACCGTCGCAGGAGCTGCCAGAACGAGGTCGTAGTCAACGACGTACTATCTTTGGAGCTCCAACTCCTAATTTTACCTCGAGGTTGACTCCTGAAGCCTTTCCCAAAGAGGGGTATGGCCGCAAGGCAGCGAAGGTTTGAAATCAGGGTTTTCTTTCCCCAGATGAGCTGCTTTCGCAGGCTATCGAGTCCCATATATCCGGAGCAGCTGATTTTAAGGCGCCAGAGGCACGCCCTCGGCCTTATCCTGTCAGTAAAGTAGTTCCGCCGGACTTAAAGGACTAAGCCACCCGTGCAGGCCAGGAGTTGGATTGGTTGTCAGAGGCTATTGAGACGTACGCCGTACGGGAGCGTTTTATAGGTCACGGGAGCTCGTCCTCCATTACCAACCCTTGGCTATGACAACTCCTTGGAACAAATAATTTAAATAGCAATATATATTTAAATATTTTAGTTAGCCCTTTAGGTTTCATTTTCTATAGCACATTATAACAAAAAACGGTTATTCAATTGACGTTTATTTATAGGAGACTCCTCTATAAATATTATATTAAAAATTTGTGCTAAACATTAGTGAAGACAATAAGCAAATATTGTTTAATAATTTAGCTTGAAGTGTAGTTACACGTTATGTAATATTTGCCTTCTAGTATCAGTCTGTTGTGGATTCGTGGAGGATTCTCTCTCTCTGGAATGCATAATATAGACACAGAACTAATATATCAGTATTTACATGTTGTTGATGAATTTTAAGGTATATTGTAAATGCTTAAATTCTTCACTTGCGTTAATTACAAGTTACGAAGGTATTTCAATAGTGTTAAATATTTAGACACCCCTAAATGTTTCATTTTCTATAGCACAATATAACAAAAAAACGGTTATTCAACAGACTTTTATTTCATAGGGGACTCTTCATAAATATTATATTAAAATTTGTGCTAAGCATTAATGAAGACAATAGGCATTTATTTTTAATAATTTTGTTTGAAGTGTAGTTACACGTTATGTAATATTGCCTTCTAGTATCATTTGTGTAATGGATTCGTGGTGACTGAGGACTTTCTCTGGAATGCATATTATATAAACACAAATCTAATATATCACTATTTACACCGTATTGATGGATTTTAAGGTATATTGTAAATGCTTAAATTCTTCACTTGCGTTAATTTAAAAGTTTACGAAGGTATTTCAATAGTGTTTAATATTTTAGACACCCCTAAATGTTTCATTTTCTATAACACGATATAACAAAAAACGGTTATAACAGACGTTTATTTTATAGGAGACTCCTCTATATATCATCTTAAAAAGTTGTGTAAGCATTAGTGAAGACAATAGGCATACATTGTTTAATAATTCCGTTTGAAGTGTAGTTACACGCTATATAATATTGCCTTCTAGTATCATTTGTGTTATTTATTCATGGTGGCTGAGGGTTCTCTCTGGAATGCATGATACTAACACCATTACACACAAAACTAACTTATTAAAAATAATCTTTACAAGAGTCCTGTCCTCTTGGCGAAGTGGTAAGACACTCGCCCCGCACATCGTGAGCCATATGGCCTGGGTTCGTATCCTGGCCGGAAAGGATTGACTAGGAGCCAATCCTTAAACGTACGTCTCTGTTCACCCAGTAGTGAATGGGTATACTGGTTGCTAAACGATTTAGTGGGTCGTATTCCGAGGAAAATTAAGATTAAGGAACGGCCCGAAACGCTATGCTTGCTAGTGACTTTACAAGAATGAAAAAAACTCTTGCATTTATAAATAAAAACAAATATATATATAATTCATTGTGTATTAATAAGTATGATTGTAGATATAGTTATTACACTTGTAGATATATTAGGGACCAAAGAGCCAAAGCTCAACCCCGCAAGCACAATTAGGTGAGTACTTATTGTTATCGGGGGACAGGAAGCCTATGTGTATATATTTTGGGGTTATATCGTGGCCCCCACAAGGTTGAACCACTGATCTTCTTAATGATGTAACGGTTGAAACGCCATGGTTCTGTACTTACTGCCTGGTCATTGACGTACGTACCCAACTGTGTGTCTGTCTTGCACGGGAATCGAACCCTGGGTCCCATATTGTGAGTCGAGGACGAAGCCAACTGTACTACAAGACCTTTAATAACAACAAAAATAAATTATGTTATACAGACTTACTTATCGGTGTATATTACTGGGAATTACATTAATCTTAGACTATGTTTAAGATTAAAGTAAATTGGTTAAGATTAAAGTACACTTATTGGTTAGTAAGTAAATCATATCTTAGACAAAATTTACTTTAAATTTACTTAAAGACCGCCATTTTTAGGAGTCTTAACGGGAAGAGATAATTTGACGATTCAGTCTTTAGGCTATTCTGTGCTAATTACCGTATAGGTGAGCATTTTCACCTGTGTTTTTAAAATGCTTTTGAAAAATTTTATTATTTGAAAACAAATAATAACATCCCTGCCACTGGCACCACAAGACCAACACCGAATTAAATTCCATAGTCCTATAGCCATTTTCACCACAAAATCCTCCCTGCCAACTACACCACAACAATCACAAAAGCGCTTCTACTGATTTCACGGCCACTACAACTCCACAAAATCACGAGCACCAGAAGGATGACAGCCCCTTCGGAGCAGAAGCCACACACTAGAAAGTGATAGGACGACGACGTTTCGGTCTGTTCTGGACCATTCAGAAAATCGACTTGAGAATGGTCCAGGACGGCCCGAAACTTCGTCGTTCCTTCACTTTCTAGTGCGTGGTTTGGTAAACATATTTCAGTCAGGTTATTGTGACTCCTCGTCCACCACTGGAGGTGTTTCTGGGCATTCCCTTGCTCACTCTTCTCCTGGTCTGGCCATTCTCCCGTCAGTCTTATGGGAGAACTCCGAGGACAAGTCTAATGAAAGTCATGAGTCCAATTTCTCTCGACTCTATAAATTTCACAGATTGTGGAAAAGTTAATACGTATGACGCCTTGAAACTTATCGAGAGTTGTATGAAATAAATGCTGATGGTTTCGAAAGTTTTGAATGCTCTAACCTAAACTTGCATTGGAATCATTACTTCATAAGTATAAAGATTCAGGTCAACAAAGTTTTATATGCATGACTTCAGCTTTTTCTCATATCTATATTATTGTTGAAGTTGTGTTTATATCTTAGGGATGTTTATTAGTATCTTATAATTTTTGTTGTTGTTTGGTGATGAAAATTTGTTTATTAAACTAAGATAAATCTGCACAGAATTCTTAAATAATATTTTGATGATGATTATATATATATATATATATATATATATATATATATATATATATATATATATATATATATAATCACAGACGATAGGAGGGTCTGGAGGCAAGGTATTAAGATAGGTATATATTATAAAGGTAGGCTCAAGATATAAGGCTCTTCAACTCTTACCTTGCCAAAAGCAAGGTAAAATTTGAAGAATAATACTCTCAATATTTTTTTGCAACAGGTTATTTGCAATAAATGTTGACTACATACATGTTCCTGATTATGGTGTTGATGATATACGTATTCCTTATTGTAAACTAGAGGGGGGGACTCCGGCGGTGCCCGGGTCTCTGTCCGTTTGTCTATTCTCCCTTTCTCTCTCCGTTTAATCCTCTCCCGTTTTTTCTCTCTTTCCCAATCGACAAAACATGCTCCAATAATGTGGAATCAACGATATGAATGTGGAATACACGTTATCAACAAAATTACGATGTATTATGAATTCATGTGTGAGGGAAGAAAAGGGAAACATAGAGGGAGGGAAGGAGAGAGAGAGAGAGGAGAGGAGGAGCATATGAAGGAATTGACAACAATGAAGGAGAGTGAGGCTGGCACTATAAGATAAGCCAACATGACACTCCATCAACCATCAACTACCGGTACAAAGTTGTTGTTATGCAAATTCAGTCAAGAAATATGTCATGTATCACCTAGTTATTGATGAGAAGGTTAGGAATACGATTGTTATATGCTTGATTAACGAGGTTACTACATGCGTTATTAACGAGATTGTTACATGCGTGATTGTAACATTCACATATAATTGGTGAATAAGGAAGATGGGAGGAATATAATGGCCATGCAGGTATATCTAGGGCAGTTAGGCCTTAAATGCCTTATCTACGTTTTCCTAACACACAGTTTATCGTAAACACGATTAACTGTTGACATCAAGCTAGATAAATGAGAAAGAGACGGAGAAGGTCAGAGCCACAATATACAAAAAAACGCTGAAGGTTATGTATTTAACAAATATTAATTGGATGCAATATTTTGCAACGTTTTTGGTTGAATTTGGTTTATATTTACAGAAACGTAAATGTGGTTGAACTTTTGACGCCCTCCCACACGCACGATCCCACATTACCAATAATATCATTCTTACAGCTGCTGTTAATGTTTCTGAAATTATTAATAATAATTGTAAAAAGGGTAAATACAAACACTTGTGTATTTGTGAAATTTATGTAAGGAATTTACATAAATTCACAAATACACAGGTATGGATTTTTTTCTTTGTATGATGTCTGTGAGAACACATTACCATACTAAAACAATAAAAAGAATAAGGATATTTACATAATAAGAAAGCCAAATAACAAAATAAATAAGATTTACAGAAGAAAAATAAAAATAAATAATATTTACATAATAAAAATAAAAAATAAATATTTACATATAAAATAACAAACAAAAAATAGTATTTACATAATAATAAATAAAAATAAAAAAGAAAAAATGTATATTATATTACATAAATATTTATATAAATAATAAATAATAATAATATTTATTCATTATTAATATTATTATATGTTAGGATATGACATAAAGTACTGGTGTATACAAGCTTAAAAGATTAAGACTGGAAACTTCTGCACCTCATTAAAAACTTCTTAAGTAAAGGAAGCTTCCGGATTATTTAAATAAAAAAAATCGATATAATACTGTGGCAGGAGTACTGTCGGTACTTCTACGTGATTACCTCCGAGGCACTTAGAGCAGTGGGAACCACTTGAGTCCAACATCTACTCTTGCGATGCAATCACAATGATGTGATAATTCAATGAAAATCATTGTGACGCAAAGGAGTGATTGAACTACATTGCAGCCTAAGGCAAGTGTCTGGAACTCCCCAGACCTCCAAGTCACTCATTATCTCAACATGATTTTCATTGAATTATCACATCATTGTGATTGCATCGCAGAGTAGATGTTGGACTCAAGTGGTTCCACACTGCTCTAAGTGCCTCGGAGGTAATCACGTGAAGTACCGACAGTACTCCTGCCACAGTATTTATCGATTTTTTTATTTAAATAATCCGGAAGCTTCCTTTACTTAAGAAGTTTTTAATGAGGTGCAGAAGTTTCCAGTCTTAAATCTTTTAAGCTTGTATACACCAGTACTTTATGTCATTCTAACATATAATAATATTAATAATGAAATAAATATTATTATATTATTATTTATATAAATATTATGTAATATAATATAATATTTTTACTTTTTATTTTTATTTATTATTATGTAAATACTATTTATTTGTTATTTTTATTATGTAAATATTTATTTGTTATTTTTATTATGTAAAAAATTATATTATTTGTTATTTTTATTATGAAATATTATTATTTGTTATTTGGATTTATTATTATGTAAATATCATTATTATTTTTATTGTTTTAGTAATGGTAATGTGTTCTCACAGACATAATAACAAAGAACAAAAATCCATACCTGTGTATTTGTGAATTTATGTAAATTCCTTACATAAATTCACAAATACACAAGTGTTTGTATTTACCCATTTTTACAATTATTATTAATAATTTCAGAAACATTAACAGCAGCTGTAAGAATGATATTATTGGTAATGTGGGATCGTGCGTGTGGGAGGGCGTCAAAAGTTCAACCACATTTACGTTCTGTAAATATAAACCAAATTCAACCAAGAACGTTGCAAAATAATTGCATCCAATTAATATTTGTTAAATACATAACCTTCAGCGTTTTTGTATATTGTGGCTCTGACCTTCTCCGTCTCTTTCTCATTTATCTAGCTTGATGTCAACAGTTAATCGTGTTTAACGATAAACTGTGTGTTAGGAAAACGTAGATAAGGCATTTAAGGCCTAACTGCCCTAGATATACCTGCATGGCCATTATATTCCTCCCATCTTCCTTATTCACCAATTATATGTGAATGTTACAATCACGCATGTAACAATCTCGTTAATAACGCATGTAGTAACCTCGTTAATCAAGCATATAACAATCGTATTCCTAACCTTCTCATCAATAACTAGGTGATACATGACAATATTTCTTGACTGAATTTGCATAACAACCTTGTACCGGTAGTTGATGGTGATGGAGTGTCATGTTGGCTTATCTTATAGTGCCAGCCTCACTCTCCTTCATTGTTGTCAATTCCTTCATGCTCCTCCCTCTCTCTCTCTCTCTCTCTCCTTCCCTCCCTCTATGTTTCCCTTTTCTTCCCTCACTACATGAATTCATAATACATCGTAATTTTGTTGATAACGTGTATTCCACATTCATATCGTTGATTCCAATTATTGGAGCATGTTTTGTCGATTGGGAAAGAGAGAAAAAACGGGAGGAGGATTAAACGGAGAGAGAAAGGGAGAGATAGACAAACGGACAGAGACCCGGGCACCGCCGGAGTCCCCCCCTCTAGTTTACAATAAGGAATACGTATATCATCAACACCAATAATCAGGAACATGTATGTAGTCAACATTTATTGCAAAGAACCTGTTGCAAAAAAATATTGAGAGTATTATTCTTCAAATTTTACCTTGCTTTTGGCAAGGTAAGAGTTGAAGAGCCTTATATCTTGAGCCTACTTTATAATATATACCTATCTATATACCTATTGCCTCCAGACCCTCCTATCGTCTGTGATTATATATATATATATATATATATATATATATATATATATATATATATATATATATATAATCATATCAAAATATTATTTAAGAATTCTGTGCAGATTTAATCTTAGTTTAATAAACAAATTTTCATCACCAAACAACAACAAAAAATTAATAAGATACTAATAAACATCCCTAAGATATAAACACAACTTCAACAATAATATAGATATGAGAAAAAGCTGAAGTCATGCATATAAAACTTTGTTGACCTGAATCTTTATACTTATGAAGTAATGATTCCAATGCAAGTTTTAGGTTAGAGCATTCAAAACTTTCGAAACCATCAGCATTTATTTCATACAACTCTCGATAAGTTTCAAGGCGTCATACGTATTAACTTTTCCACAATCTTGTGAAATTTATAGAGTCGAGAGAAATTGGACTCATGACTTTCATTAGACTTGTCTCGGAGTTCTCCCATAAGGACTGACGGGAGAATGGCCAGACCAGGAGAAGAGTGAGCAAGGGAATGCCCAGAAACACCTCCAGTGGTGGACGAGGAGTCACAATAACCTGACTGAAATATGTTGACCAAACCACGCACTAGAAAGTGAAGGAACGACGAAGTTTCGGTCCGTCCTGGACCATTCTCAAGTCGATTTTCTGAATGGTCCAGAACAGACCGAAACGTCGTCGTCCTATCACTTTCTAGTGTGTGGCTTCTGCTCCGAAGGGGCTGTCATCCTTCTGGTGCTCGTGATTTTGTGGAGGTTGTAGTGGCCGTGAAATCAGTAGAAGCGCTTTTGTGATTGTTGTGGTGTAGTGGCAGGGAGGATTTTGTGGTGAAAATGGCTATAGGACTATGGAATTAATTCGGTGTTGGTTCTTGTGGTTGCCAGTGGCAGGGATGTTATTATTTGTTTTCAAATAATAAAATTTTCAAAAGCATTTTAAAAACACAGGTGAAAATGCTCACCTATACGGTAATTAGAGCACAGAATAGCCTAAAGACTGAAGTCGTCAAATTATCTCTTCCCGTTAAGACTCCTAAAAATGGCGGTCTTTAAGTAAATTTAAAGTAAATTTTGTCTAAGATAATGATTTACTTACTAACCAATAAGTGTACTTTAATCTTAACCAATTTACTTTAATCTTAAACATAGTCTAAGATTAATGTAAATTCCCAGTAAATATACACCGATAAGTAAGTCTGTATAAACATAATTTATTTTTGTTGTTATTAAAGGTCTTGTAGTACAGTTGGCTTCGTCCTCGACTCACAATATGGGACCCAGGGTTCGATTCCCGTGCAAGACAGACACACAGTTGGGTACGTACGTCAATGACCAGGCAGTAAGTACAGAACCATGGGCGTTTCAACCGTTACATCATTAAGAAGATCAGTGGTTCAACCTTGTGGGGGCCACGATATAACCCCAAATATATACACATAGGCTTCCTGTCCCCCGATAACAATAAGTACTCACCTAATTGTGCTTGCGGGGGTTGAGCTTTGGCTCTTTGGTCCCTAATATATCTACAAGTGTAATAAACTATATCTACAATCATACTTATTTAATACACAATGAATTATATATATATTTGTTTTTATTTATAAATGCAAGAGTTTTTTCATTCTTGTAAGTCACTAGCAAGCATAGCGTTTCGGGCCGTTCCTTAATCTTAGGTCCCTGGAATACGATCCCCGCCGCCAAGAATCGTTGTTACATCCAAGTACACATTTTACTGTTGAGTTAAACAGAGGCTACAGTTAAGGATTTGCGCCCAGTAAATCCTCCCCGGCCAGGATACGAACCCGTGACAAAGCGCTCGCGGAACGCCAGGCGAGTGTCTTACCACTACACCACGGAGACTTAATATCCCGGATTCAAACCCAGTGTAAAGAAGTCACATTAGCTGCCCTTGTTTGACCTCACATTTTGCCACCAGAGGCTAGTCCATTGAGCAGTATTCTGAGACTGAACATACTGCAATAACAGCCTGAACAACATGATAGGAAAAACCCCACAGGATTGGCCATCCTGTCACTTAACCCAGACGGAGTTGGGTCTTGTTTAATTGTCTGAAGTGAGAAAACTGTCAATCAAATGAGTAACAGATTACAGCACTGATATGATAATTGACTTGATAATGGTCCAGGACGGACCGAAACGTCGTCGTCCCTTCACCTTCTAGTGTGTGGTCTGGTCAACATACTTTAAACACTCTAATTTATCTTATCCTGCGGTTGGAAATGGGTTGGGGAGTATCTTAACAGCAATATCAATATTTGGCAAAAAGTGCTTTTCTAACTCAAGCAATGAGGGCTCTTGTTAGTTCATTTAAACGCCTTTTTGTATATATATTCAGTCAGGAGAAGCATGCTAGACAGACTAATATTGAGACGGTGGTAAAACAGGCGAGGTTCAGAGCTCATAAGTGGGATGAAAACCCAGTTGCAGCCCCGTTCCTGTGCCAGGTAAGTCCACTACGGGCTCACCATAGCCCGTGCTACTTGGAGCTTTTTGTTCCAAGTAGCGAATCTTCTTGAGGTTATCTTGAGATGGTTTCGGGGCTTTAGTGTCCCCGCGGCCCGGTCCTTGACCAGGCCTCCACCCCCAGGAAGCAGCCAGTGACAGCTGACTAACACCCAGGTACCTATTTTACTGCTAGGTAACAGGGGCATAGGGTGAAACCCTGCCCTTTGTTTCTCGTCGGCGCCTGGGATCGAACCCGGGACCACAGGATCACAAGTCCAGTGTGCTGTCCGCTCGGCCGACCGGCTCCCTTAACTTAAACAACAACTTAGATCGAGTCAGATAAAACAGGAACCTTTTCAAGGTAGTGTGTGAGTGCACCTGTTTGTAGAGTTGGAGAGTGTGCAACACAAGCTGACTTATGTTGCATGTTGCACGAGCTCAAGTTAACATTCGTCGACGTGCACCGGGAGGGGGGGGGGAGGGGGGGGGGTAGCTGCATACGTCACTCAGAACTAAGAGATGTATTTCCTTGACCCTTGTCAGCAATATCAATAAATTTGATTTATTCATTTTATTATTTTTTTTTCTCGCAGATAATACAATTATCTCGCTTAATAAGTCAGTACACGACCAGACTATACAGCTTGTCTCTTTCGACTCCAAAGAGAGAAAGAGACAGAGAATTAATATCTCTTTTTACTCCAAAGAGAGAAAGAGACAGAGAATTAATATCTCTTTTTACTCCAAAGAGAGAAAGAGACAGAGAATTAATATCTCTTTTTACTCCAAAGAGACATTAATAAATTTTAAAGTTCTGTGTATTCAAAATCGGAAACTTATCAATTGTAAATTAATGTAATTGTATATCAGCATATTTTATATATTTAGGGACAGGATAGGGGTAAGAGTTTAAGTTCTATTGGCAATTATTTTTTCTAAAGTACGTGGGCAAAGCATTTACCGAGTTGCTTCGAAAAATGTTCGAACGTCATCAGTTCTTAGTGTTTAAAGCGTTTTTCATTCCTAAACATGGCGTGTGGCTACTGGATTAAAGAGCATTTGACATTTGCTGATGAGGACGGGTTGAGACCATGCTAGTGACCGACTCAGGACTGCCTCCCGGCATCGCGACTCCAAATAACAGTTTAGAGATCTCTCAAGTGTGGCTGGAGGTCATCCTTGGGGAGTTCGAGTCGAGGACATGACCAGGAACCTCTGTAAAAGTTACCTCTTTCCAGGTCAACCCAGGTCAGTTACTTGCTGCCAAGATCCCATCATCTGACTATGCTCTTTCAAGCTACAGTCATTCCAAAAGCAACTCATCTTCAGAACATTGGCCCAAACCGACTATAAAACAGTGCTTCGTTCACGCTCTTTCTTCATTCCCAGCCTCCAGCCGAAGTTATAAAGTCATATTTGGCCTTGAAGGGATACTTGGTGGTGTCAGAGGTTTTTGCCTCTGTCTCTCTGTCTCTCACTCCTTTTTCCCCCTCTATGGGGAAAGAGGGTAAGGAGTATAGTAGAGAGAGAGGAGACAGAATGGGAGAGTGTGTTCTCCCATTCTGTCTCCTCTCTACTATACCCCTCACCCTCCAGTCACTAATATTTAAACTGATGTTAAAATCTATGGAATCGCGGCAGATTCCACATTCAAAGACTTCGACATGGAGAGGCACTGGAAGCTGTATCCCTTTTCAGGAAGGTACAGGGACGACCCCAACCCTTTCCCTTCCTATGACACTCCCAATAACGAGACCATTCATACTTCAAAGTTTAATGAGGCTAGGCTCAAGCGCCTGACCTCCAGCCTGGAATAGACAGACATTCTCCCTCTCTTATAGAAACAGTTTTAAATTTTAATGTCATTATCTGACTGATAGAGCAGGTAACCATCCAGACATGTTTCACACTGTGTAATAAAATCAACTGTTTTTATCTGTTATGTAATTCATTTTCACTTATCGTGAGTTTATGCATAGTCAAGTCTAGGTTAAGTTAAATAAAGTGATTTGTTTTCTTGATTTAAGGTGTGATTAACCTCACTCTCATACCATATTTATTTTTATGTTCCTTCCTCTCTTCTGTCACACGTCTTGGTAATGGTCCACGACGGACTGAAACGTCGTCTCCTTAGGGTTCAGGGGCTAGATTCACGAAGCAGTTACTCAAGTACTTACGAACCTGGGGCCAGATTCATGAAGCAGTTACGCAAGTACTTACGAACGTGTACATCTTTCCTCAATCTTTGACGGCTTTGGTTACATTTATTAAACAGTTTACAAGCATGAAAACTTGCCAATCAACTGTTGTTAGTATTATAAACAGCCTCCTGGTGCTTCGGAGCTCATTAACTGTTTAATAATTGTAAACCAAGCCGCCAAATATTGACAAAAGAGATACAGGTTCGTAAGCACTTTCGTAACTGCTTCGTGAATCTGGCCTCAGGACGGACCGAAACCTCATCGTTTCTTCATTTTCTTATGTGTGGTTTGGTGTTCATAAGTCTTTCAGTTATTTCTAATATACTTTCTGTGTATGGTGAATAATCTAGAATTTTATCCAACTGTTCTAACTCTCATCCTCAGAATTGTAGGTTTCTCCTTTCCATCAAAAACACAGATCCCAATTGTCTAGAAGTTTAAACCTTGATATACTTGTGACACTAAAGGTTATTGATGTGTGTATTTGTGTGGGTGTTTAAATATGTATGTGTATGTGTGACAGTGTCAGACCACGGAGGAAAATTGAAACATGAATTTCCTTAAGTACTTTCGTATATTAATACATCTTCAGAAGGAGGACTCCTTCTGAAGATGTATTAATATACGAAAGTACTTAAGGAAATTCATGTTTCAATTTTCCTCCGTGGTCTGACACCGTCACGTTTTTAATCACGTGTTTATTTTCGTGATAAACACACATGTTTATGTATATATGTATGCGTATGTATATGTACATGCATGCATGAGTATGTGTACATGTATATACAACATTAATAATTTTGTAATTAGCGTCGGAAGATTGTTATTTGCTTAGCTAAATGAACGAGAAGGTTCAGTTCCTGAACCGATTATGTGCCTCTGTAATCCTTTACACCACCGCCCACATGATGGGTATGGGGTGCATAATAAAGAAATTGAAATATGACCCTTCCAGTTGATTACATTAGGTAAAACTACCACTCATTACCCCTCGACTATTGCATTCAATTCTTGCATACATATAATTTCAACTGAAGTATCCCAGTTACAAAGAATGTAACAGTGGTCATCGAACATTTCCCGAGTCGGTATTTGACTCTAATTACCTCTGACAAACATATATTGCCAATTCAACTTCAATTCACAATGCAACATATAACTTAGATCCCTCTGCTGGTCCTCATTCTATCGTCTTCTAAGTAATTGGCATATAGTGTAGCACTCCATTTTCTATTCTTATCAAGCACCTTTGAGGAGGATAACCTGTTGGTTCTCATTAAAATTTATGATGCTATCTTTCATATGGAGGAGAAAACCCCACCCCATCGCACTAACCAGATAAGCTTGTGGTCTCAGAGATCTATGGCTGCAAGTTCAGCTCTAACACATATATTCATTTTGCTAACAATGTACAGTGAATATAAGGAACATGATATATTATTTTATATCCCGTAGGTACCAAGCCGGGTGAGAACTTTAGCTCGGAGCTGGTGAAGTTGGAGGTGGAAGCGATGGTGACAGGCAGCAACATCACCATTCCTGCTCACTATAGTTTAGTAGCCAAGTTCCTCAGCGGTGAAGCTTTTGTTAGAGAGAGGGTGAAGTATGTCAATGGACACCTGAGGGAGTTTCTGATCTTCTCCAAGATCATCTCAGAACTGAATGCCTTTCAGGCCAAGTTAGCAGACAATAAATATCGAATAGATATCCCTGACTTCGTCTACGGCAAGAGTTCGGACGATGCCCACGTGGTGATCATGGAAGACCTCAGCCCCTTGGGGTACGAAACTGAGGACAAGAGAGATGGTCTGGACCTCCAGCACGCTCTTGCAGCCGTAGACCGCCTGGCCAGACTCCACGCCGTCTCTTATGCCTATGACAAGACACATGACTTCATAAACAAGTTTCCCATTCCAAAGCTCACTGAAAACTATCCTACCATGATGACATCACTTATGACTATCGTTTTAGAAAACTGTATAAAGATTGTACAGAATAAAGATAACAAAAACTTGACGGAGAAAATGAAAGCGAGCAAAGTGAGTTTACTAACATCGTACGAGTCTCTAATGAGGAATCAGAATGTTCAAAATATCCTCTGTCTCTGTCATGGAGATTTCTGGACCAACAACATGATGTTCAAACACGGAGACCGGGCCCCAGATGGCCAGCGAACCATCGAAGGGATGATGCTCATCGACTGGGAGGCAGCTCGCTGGCACAACCCAGTACTCGATCTTCAGTTCATGATCCATAGCTCCACAACGCCCGCCCTCCGGAAGGTCCACTTGGAGGAGCTCCTCGAGCAATATTACTCCACCTTCACCGCTGCCACTAACGCCATGGGCGCCGGAGTCGCCAACTGGAGCTACCAACACTTCAAGAATGAGTGGCGAAGCACAAACCCATTTGGCCTCCTCTCAGGTCTATTCGTAAACTCTCTTCTACTGAGCAAGGCTGCTCACTCCAGGAGCGATCCTTCAGCTACCACGTCTGGAGTTATGTCCACGATTGCAACAATGTTTTACAGGATCGCTGTGCCTATTCTGATGAGTCCTTCGCTACAGTTCATAGTGCGGGCCTCTATTAGGATGGCATTTGCTAAGCTTTACGAGGAGGTGATGAATGGAAACAATGTGCTCTTGGCTTCTCGAATTTGTGACATGCTTATTGAAGCTAACGATAATGGCGTTTTCGATACATAATCAAATTAGATTTTATTGGATTTTAAGTACTAACGGTGTCAATAACATTTATTCAACATGCGAGTACGTAGGATTTAGCGATGCTGGAGGAGCCAGAGGATCATTTAAGTGGGCAAGGGAAAGATGCTTATGTTGAATTGAATCTTGAAGATGAATTCAAGCAGCCTTTCGCAGACCTGAGCTGCCAAGGAGGAAGCCCAGCACTATACCAACTCTACAGGCGATGATATATAAATCACGTCTATGAGAACTGTATGCTATATTACCTCACACACTCTCACTTACAGAGAAGCAGGTACCAATACCCTCCCATCTTGTTCTGTGAATCGTGGAAATAACTGTCCTGACATACCCTCCAGTGTGGGAGGGAATTACCAGGGGGGTAAGCACCAAGGCATTACGACTATATAGCATTGGAAGGGGTCAAGATTTGCGATGGGACGGGGGAATGGTGTCCAACCACTTGGACATTCGGGGATTGAACGCCTACCTGCATTAAGCGAGACCGTCGCTCTACCGTCCAGCCCAAGTGGTTGGACCAGTGTGGGAGGATGATGGATGCGTGTTGGCCTCACAGTCTTCTCTTATATCCCATCGCCAGCAGAGTGCTCGGCCTCCACCTTAACAGATCTGGTACTTTACCTGTTAGACCGTCATGGCGTGAACATTGTTAACTGTAGCTTCATGACTTCTGAAGCTTCTATACAGACACAAAACCTCTTGGCTTCTTTTGCATAACCGATATCTCTATGTCTTTATCTTTATTTTATGTTGAATTTTAAATTATCCATCGCTATTTTCTAAAAATAAACATTTTACAAGATTTATATCCTTACCTTTTCCAATAATGTAACTCTGTTTAATATCTATATCTATAAAATAGAATATCGGTCTGTCTGTTCGATGTTACAGGTCAGATGCTTGTGGCTAGCTTCACTCAAGTTTGCACATTAATTGCTGTGGGGAACATGCCCAACATGGGCTGGTCAGGGTCGACACCAGTGAAATCAGTACAGCGTGACACGATCTTACAGTGAACCCCCTTGTCGATTCTGGCCTTGTTTACAAGCTCCCTACTGGCACAAATATCTGAAAAAAAGCTAAAAATATAATGTCTGTTCGACGTTAGTGGCAAGATGCTTCCGGCTATAAACCCCACCGAACTTTGCACATTCATTGCTTTTCGGTACGTGCCCAACATGGCCGGATCAGGGTAATCACCCTGAAACGTGTTCGGGGTGACATGGTCTTAATTAACTATTAACTCCACTCTGAAAAATAAATTTAAACCTACTATTTTTCTCAAAATATCGTAAAATGTTAAGCATTAATCTCGGGAAATGAAAAATAATTCTACTCATTATACTTTGTTAATAACAAAGAAAATACATTAAGTAAACGCCATTCGTCCAAAGAGGTTTCCCATATGTCCACTGTACCCCCCTCCCCCCCTGTTCAAACTAGTCTCTCACGTGGTCACGCCCTCACTAAGACACAGACAGAGACTTAGGTATAGAAAATACAGGCACCAAATAATATAGAAAGACAGAGACTGATACAGAGAGTAAGTGAGTGACAGAGGGGGAAGGAGAGAGAGAGAGAGAGAGAGAGAGAGAGAGAGAGAGAGAGAGAGAGAGAGAGAGAGAGAGAGAGACAAAGAGACAGAACAGAAACAGACTAAGAGTCGGAGACAGAGACTAAAAGCCGGCGACAATAACACAGAGGTATAGAAACATAGAATGATACACAAAGGCAAAGATAACGACAGAGACACAAATAAACAGGTAGAACAAATAGAGAAACATAGAGAAAGAGAAATACATAGAGGCAATGTCTCTATATACACCTGTCTGTGTGCTTCCATGGGGTCTGAACGTGGCGCTGTTCCCTTTTGAGTTCTGCTCATGCCCCAACAAGCCTATGTTTATCCCATACCCCACACCATTCCCCCTGCAATTTGGCAGAGCCTAGCCCCTAGCAGTTTTTTTTCCAGCATTGAATAGACAGACTCTCTCTTTTACTGTATAATATATAAATATATATACTTTAATTATATTTGTTTTTTTAAATATGAACGATATGTTTATAATAACTAAAGTCGTATTGAACTTGCTTCTCATATACTGTGTAGGACAAAGGTTATTCTTTCCGTAATAATATTTGATCAACTCAATATGTAAAAATTAAAAAAAAATGTCAAATGAATAAAACTCCATTTTCGTTTTTAATTTTGTAATTTCATGTATTTTTATTAATTTAGTTATTTTCTTTTATTTAAATTTTACATATGATTGGGTTTATAGAATAATATTACGGTAAAATAACCTCTGGGCAACTCTGTGTAACGAGGTGGTCGTATTGTACGAGGTGGTCATATTGTACGAGGTGGTCGTATTGTACGAGGTGGTCGTATTGTACGAGGTGGTCGTATTGTACGAGGTGGTCGTATTGTACGAGCTTGACATTGTACGAGCTGAATATTATTGAAGGAGTTGGAAACACTGTATTGGTATATCATACTGAACGAGCTAAGGTCAAACTGAACGAGCTAAGGTCAAACTGAACGAGCAAAGGTCATACTGAACGAGCAAAGGTCATACTGAACGAGCTAAGGTCAAACTGAACGAGCTAAGGTCAAACTGAACGAGCAAAGGTCATACTGAACGAGCAAAGGTCATACTGAACGAGCAAAGGTCCTACTGAGCGAGCAAGGTCATGCTGAACGAGCAAAGGTCATACTGAACGAGCAAGGTCATGCTGAACGAGGTAGGTCATACTGAACGAGCCAGGTCATGCTGAATGAGCAAAGGTCATACTGAACGAGCCAAGGTCATACTGAACGAGCAAGGTCATACTGAACGAGCCAAGGTCATACTGAACGAGCAAAGGTCATACTGAACGAGCAAGGTCATACTGAACGAGCCAAGGTCATACTGAACGAGCAAAGGTCATACTGAACGAGCAAGGTCATACTGAACGAGCCAAGGTCATACTGAACGAGCTAAGGTCATACTGAACGAGCAAGGTCATACTGAACGAGCCAAGGTCATACTGAACGAGACAAGGTCATACTGAACGAGACAAGGTCATACTGAATGAGCAAGGTCATACTGAACGAGCAAGGTCATGCTGAACGAGCAAGGTCATGCTGAACGAGCAAGGTCATGCTGAACGAGCAAGGTCATGCTGACGAGGTAGGTCATACTGAATGAGCTAAGGTCATACTGAACGAGCAAAGGTCATATTGAACGAGCAAGGTCATACTGGAATGAGCAAGGTCATGCTGAACGAGCTAAGGTCATACTGAACGAGCAAAAGTCATACTGAACGAGCAAGGTCATGCTGAACGAGGTAGGTCATACTGAATGAGCAAGGTCATACTAAACAAGCTAGGTCATGCAGAACGAGCTAATGTCATGCTGAACGAGCTGAGACAGCGTTTCACTGCTGCAGTAGAAAAGAACGTTCCTCATCCTTCTTTCAGTCATTCACACGTTCAAGTAACGTGAGAAAGGTCACAGGAAAATTTTAATTCCTCCCGGATTTATTATATTATTGTATAAATTGATGTTAGATTCATATATCTTCTAGTGCATTTATCTTAGAGCACAACATGACACTCGATAGAGCTCTGATAGTGTTCAATATCACACCTTCCTGAGTGACTTCATGCTGCCAATCAGAGATGTCATGCGACGTTAGGATTCGGCGATTCGGCGCCTGATTGGGGCCCGAGAATCATTACTCTTTTGTCTAATGTCAGAGTAGACATGTCATCTTCCCATACTCTATATTCATCTTTGAGTTATTGTCTATTGAGTCCCGTTTGTTGGACTAAATTACTGAGCAATGTCAGTCTTATACAGGCGAGGAGTCACAATAACGTGGCTAAAGTATGTTGACCAGACCACACACTAGAAGGTGAAGGGACGACGACGTTTCGGTCCGTCCTGGACCATTCTCAAGTCGATTGTGAAGGGACGACGACGTTTCGGTCCGTCCTGGACCATTCTCAAGTCGAGTCTTATCTGAGAGAGTAGTACAGGCAGGTTAACTATTAAGCATGATATATTATCATGCTCATATGTCTGGACACATCACATTCACATAATCATGTCAGTGTGCTGCTGATGATGCAAAATGAGTCGTCATTATACACCAATACTGAAAAGACGCAGAAAGACCTGTACAATGATCATTTATAGACGAAGAAATGGCTTCTCGACTTCCATCCAAATGTGTGCATGACATGTGAACTACTGAACAATAACTATTGATTTATGACAAGGATGACTGATAGCTGGAATATGTTAATATTATATATGTTAATATTTTTAATATGTTAATATATGCAGATAGACAGCTGAAGGAGAGCAGATAGACAGCATCAGGAGAGCAGATTGACAGCATCAGGAGAACAGTTGACAGCTTCAGGAGAGCAGCCTCTGAAACTCTTTTGATTGGGATATATTTAACTCCACTACAAGACACACACAGAGACAGCAAACATTAGGCTCAAGTCACTTGAATACTCTCCTCCCAAAAAAATATTCAGTCACACTTGAAAGGAAAGTAAAAATTACTTCCATCTCTTCTCTTGGCTTCATTCCATTCGGCTGAATGAAAATAAACATTGACTCCATCCTACACGCAGAACTCAGCTCACGTTCCTCCCAGACCCCGCAGAAATTTCTCTCCTTCCATTAAAATAAACAACAACTTAAACTTCTTTCTGAACTCCTAGAGCATTTCGCTTCATAAGTATTTGCAGAAAAAGCGATATTTCTATTAATTTTCCCCGTGGAAATGTGCAAAACGCTGATCATAACTTGCTAGAAAGCAGCGAAGGAGGACTTACCTACACAGGCCTCCTCACCTGTCGTGGAGTTGGGACAGGTACCCCATCACAAGCTGGGGAGAGGGAAATGGAGAGAGGGAGAGATGGGAGAGAGTGGGAGGGGAGAGAGAGAGGAGCGCACGGGGAGAGAGAGAGAAAGAGAGGGAGTGAAAGAGCAAGCTGGAGGCAGAGTCAGTTGGGCTACAGCCTTGTTGTGAGTCAGACGTGTGTATATGTGTGTGTGTGTGGAAGCTGTCACACACACCCCGCTCAGGGTACCGAGTTCGCTACCACAAAACACCCTTCGACACCCTGGTTGATACCTGGTACCCATAAAAAGGACTTTTGTATATTAAGTGTTGCGTCTGCTTCACTGAAAATAGAGCCAAGCCTCACTATACTCAACACAGTGATTTATGAAGGAAAACAATTATCGAAAACCCTCACCTAAAAATTTTTTTAGGGGCATTATAACAGAGGCGATTGTAATCGTATTCAAAGCAGGAAAATATACAGAATACGGCAGGGCAAATGGCCTGCAAGAGTAAACTGAATTTTTCTCCCTCCACAGTTGTGTCGTGAGAGACATTACTCACCAAGGACACATTCTGCCTTCGCCTCAAGAAATTCACACATGGGAAAATTTTTCACAGCAAAATATATATATAATATATATTATATATATATATATATATATATATATATATATATATATATATATATAGCATTTTACAAGCGAGTCTTTAAGGACAAGCTTCCTGGACACACATCTGATCATAGACTATTATACTCGCAAATATATGAAATAATATTACTTTTACCAACCCGGTAAAAATAAAACTTAAAATCCACCTATCTCTTTCCAGCTGACATTATTAAAGTCTTGAAAATCCTGAGAACTTGGCGAAATAAAGTTTGGGAATCTTCATGTAAACATTGTTTACTTTGTTACATTACATTCCACTTTGAGCAGCTTCTGCCTAGACGGTGCCCAGGAAATATATTAATATATTGAAATATATAATATATATATTATATATATATATATATATATATATATATATGTGTGTATGTGTATGTGTGTTGTGTTGTGTGTGTGTGTGTGTGTGTGTGTATACTCACCTAGTTGTACTCACCTAGTTGTGTTTGCGGGGGTTGAGCTCTGGCTCTTGGTCCCGCCTCTCAACTGGCGATCAACTGGTGTACAGATTCCTGTGAGCCTATTGGGCTCAGGAATCGGGCTGTGTGCATGCGTGCGTGCGCTCTACCTATTTATGCTAACCTATTTTGTGCCAGCAAGATCGGGCATAAGCTCTAGGGCCCCACCTTTCTATCCACCGGTTGTCTAATGCAATAACTCCTGACCAATTTCCCTATCATATCTTCTTTTAAAATTAAAAATGGAGTATGCTCCTACAGTCTGCTTCTTCAGATTTTCATTTTCTGATTTTCTTAGGCAAAATAAATCTGTTTAGTATCCCTATGGCTCATTGCGTCTCAAGGTTACATCTGTGCTCTTTTGTTGAATTCGTGTTCATTACGAACTTTTTCTCTTTTTCATTCCCTTTAGTATTTGCACAATAGACTTGAGAATGGTCCAGGACGGACCGAAACGTCGTCGTCCCTTCACCTTCTAGTGTGTGGTCTGGTCAACATACTTCAGCCACGTTATTGTGAATCATCACCTGCATATGAGTCACAATAACGTGGCTGAAGAATGTTGACCAGACTACTTATCATTAGATGAGGACACGACGACATTTCGGTCCGTTCTGGACCGTTATCATGTCGACTGTGAGCAATCGACTTTATCATAATCCAAGAAGGACCGAAACGTCGTCGTCTCTTCATTTTCTGTGTGGTTGGGTCATCTTATCCTTTAATATTTCATACGTCGCTATCATGTCTCCCCTCCCTCTCACCCCTCTTCTAGCTATCGTCAGACTTAGTTCTTTCCGTCTCTTTGTACTCGACTCGTAATTCTGGGACGAGCCTCGTCCTCAAACTTCTAAACCTTTATGGGTTTTTGATATGGGTTCTATTAGATGGGCCTACACGATAGGACGGCATACTGTAAGACTGGTCTCACGTAGGTGATGTGACGCGACTAAATGCCTCCTTATTTAATGTGAGTGTATGTGTGTGTGTGTGTGTGTGTGTGCTCACCTGTTTTTGCCTGCAGAATCGAGCATTGACTCTTGCTCGTGTGTGGTGTGTGTGTGTGTGTGTGTGTGTGTGTGTGTGTGTGTGTGTGTGTGTATCACGAAGAAATTTTTACGCGATGAATAATATGAAAACGTTTTAACACGCAGGAAATGACTTAAGATATTTCCTTGTATTTCAAAGTTCGTTCAACACAGTATTCCGAAGAAATATTATTATCTATCCGATATATTAATATTTCCAAATATCTAATTATTTATGCGCATGAGAGAGAGAGAGAGAGAGAGAGAGAGAGAGAGAGAGAGAGAGAGAGAAGAGAGAGAGAGAGAATGCAAGTTGATGTAAATAAGGAAAATGGCAAAATATTAATGAGAAAGGTTGTAAATGTTAAAAAGTAGGTTGTAAATGTTAATAATGTAATTTGAAAATTATAATAATGCAGTTTTGACATATTAATAATAAGGATTGTAAATGGTAATGATACAAGGTTAAATAAAAGTAACACATTGTGTAAATGTGAATTATTATGAGCATATATGTTAATAATGAAGTTGTAAATGTTAAATAATGATACACTGTAAATAACATCGTGTAAATTAGGAGTAAATGGAAATAATTCATCAGTAAATGATTATTATCAATGCTGTAAATATTAATGGATGAATTTGATTTATTCTTCAGATGTTTGCAGGCAGTTCTGTAACCCTGTAACGCAAGCCTGAATATTTTGCTTCCTGTATCTGAAGGCTAATGTGACGCAAATGTTTCAAACCAACGACTGTAATGAAGCTTATTTATACAAAATACTAAGTTAGGAAATTATAATTACATATATGTTTAACTCTCTCTCTCTCTTGCTCTCTCTCGCTCGCTCGC
>WNGS01007182.1:7071218-7081361 GCA_020271785.1 Procambarus virginalis
TTATCTTGGGCATAGCATTTTATCAAATCACCTCATTTTTTGGGGCAACACGTGAGGAACACAAATGCAAACAAGCCTGAATGGTCCCCAGAACTAGATACAACTGAAATATATATATATATATATATATATATATATATATATATATATATATATATATATATATATATATATATATATATATATATGACAGTGTCAGACCACGGAGGAAAATTGAAACAGGAATTTCCTTAAGTACTTTCGTGTGTGTATATATATATATATATATATATATATATATATATATATATATATATATATATACACACACAGCTGCACCAGGATCTCTTCCACCCTTTCCTCTACTTCCTCACTCTAAGTAGAGGAAAGTACGACGTAGATTGTACGTTTTCCATTTTTTTAGATATGGATGGATAGGCTAAATCGCCCTCTTTTTTTCCCCCATAAATTACGCCCAGCCACTTGGGGTGGACTGTAGAGCGATGGTCTCGCTTCCTGCAGGTCGGCGTTCAATCCCCGACCGTCTAACTGGTTGGGCCGACCATTCCTCCCCCCGCTCCTGCCATCCCACATCCTTATTCCTGATAGTTCCCTTCTGCTTTCCTCATAAATTCCAAGGAAGATATAATATTGGATTATATATTATATAATATTACATTGGAAGTGAACTGTGGAATGACAGAATAAATAGGTAGATGTCTCCCGGGAGCCGGTCGGCCGAGCGGACAGCACGCTGGACTTGTGATCCTGTGGTCCTGGGTTCGATCCCTGGCGCCGGCGAGAAACAATGGGCATTCTTTCACCCTATGCCCCTGCTACCTAGCAGTAAAATAGGTACCTGGGTGTTAGTCAGCTGTCACGGGCTACTTCCTGGGGGGTGGAGGCCTGGTCGATATGAGTATTAGAATGGGATATGAGTATTAGAATAGGGTACGAGTAAAGGGGCAGGTATTATAATACAAAGGAGTTTTTTGAAAATACAGTTTATTCCTGAAATAATAGAATTGGATGCCATAACTCCAGTTATATAAATTCCCAAATTATACACTAGGCCCTAACTTTATTCACATGTTACATTCCTTGCCACTATCAAGCATCGACTATCTATTACGTTCATATAATTCCCGGAAATAAATGATATTGAAATACTCTACAATTATATTTGACGTGTTTATTAAGTTCTTGCAACTCTTGTATTGTGAGTAGCTTCAGTTTGTGTGTGCGTGTGCAGCCAGCAGGCATGAGTGAGTGTGTGAGTGAGAGCGAGTGTGTGTGAGTAGGAACGAGTGTGTGTGTACTTGTCAGTAATTGCCATGGCTCAGTGCTATCAATCCTTGTGATGGGAATATTATAAATTTCATTTAATATATTTACCCAGGAGTGAACATCTGAATATGTTCCGATAATGGTACCTTTCCATTTTATTTTGAAGCTATAAGGAAAATAGGTGTAATCACAGTACAGTAAAGAATGGTACATTTGTAATCTTGGTGATAGTTGTGTTTTCAACATGCTCAATGGCAGACCTTGGAAGTTAATGGGTTGATATGGTCTCAAAATAGAGCTTGTGTTCAAACAAGACCTGTGCACTGTGCTCAAGTGCACAGTCCCTGTAACCTGTAAATCTTGTAAATAGTAATTCTTGTAAATGTGCATGATGACTGCAGAACTTTCTGCTCCTTGTATGTAAAAAGTAAACAAATAGGGATTTTTACTTAGAGTTTTAAGCTAAATGAGGCAGAGTGCAATTAACTACTGCAACTAAGTGAGAGGGGAAAAACATAGGTCTATGAGGGTTGCATTGATGAATAAAGTTGCAAATTACACTCCAAAAACAGATTGAAGTATCCTTTGCTCTATTCTCTCTCTACAACTCTGTCTTCCAATCTCTACTAGTATAAACAGATATGATAATGCTGACTTAACACCTAATTCTAGGGAGCCTAGCTAAAAAATTTCATTGCAAGACTGTTGCATAATGAAATATTGCATATATTACTCAGGTGAACATTGCAATAGCAACAAATCTCGGGAAGATCTACTAAGTAGTGGCCAGAGATGACACTCCCTCTTTGGGGGGTTCTAAATCCAAGCCTTTTGGGTAAACTGTCAGTGTATTTGGAACAGCATTAGCAGTGAGAATGGGGATTTATGGTGAAAGCTAGTATAGCATAGTTATACAACAGGCATTAAGTTAGGTTAAAATGGGTGAGTTAGGACAAATTGGCTATATAACAGGTTGGTCGAGTTAGAATGGATGTGTTGTTAAAGCTGATATTAGTGTTGTTCAGATATGTACAGAGAATATGGATGCGGGTATTATTTCAAAGAAATTTGTTGAGTTGGTTACGATAGGTTGGTTGGGTTAGGGTGCCTGGGTGTTTTTAAACTTATGTCATGTTTAGAGACAAGTGTATGTATTCAACATTTGTAATAAGTTGACTAGTTGTAAAGTTAGATATTTATAAAGTTGCAGGAAACGTCTGTTGCACAAAAGTTGGTGGACTGTTGAAGTTTTATCATGTTTGCAGTTTTAAAAATAGAATTGAAGGCGGGAAAGTTTAGTCTGTTTTAAAGACGTTGTTGATAGTAAAGAGCAGCAGTGAGCTTTATTATTTATGTAGAGGAAGGTGATAACTTTATTGAAATGTGAGTTACTATTTTATTTCATATGATTTATTATGTATTATATTAAATAAAGATAAAAAAAATATCCTAGTACAGAGTCTACCTATGGAATTTTTGTCTTCCAACCGCTTGTAAACTTAAGCTGAAGGTATAGCAGGTATTTTTGACCAGACCACACACTAGAAAGTGAAGTGACGACGACGTTTCGGTCCGTCCTGGACCATTCTCAATTCTCACAATCGACTTGAGAATGGTCCAGGACGGACCGAAACGTCGTCGTCCCATCACTTTCTAAAGTGTGGTTTGGTCAACATATTTCAGCCACGTTATTGTGACTCCTCGTCTGCATATAGTAGATATTTACATAACTCACCTTTCTTGGTAGAGAAGGAGAAGTTGTCAGACTCTTTGGACCAGCCGTACTTGTTCCTGACCCTGACGACTGCGATGTAGTCAGTGGCGACGTCGAGAGGGTCGAGTGTGAAAGCTAAATCGTGGTGTGTGCCTCGGGTCAGCAGCACCTCCTTGTCGACAAAGCGCGTCAAGCTTTCCCAAGAGTCCGTCATCGCTATCATCATTTCGTGGTTCTTTTGCTGAAGGGAAAGGAGGAAGGGAAGAGTAGATTTGCGACGTTATGGAAGCCATTTGTGATGGTAAAGGGAAGGGATTGACATGCTGGTGATCCTAAAAGTTAATGGAGATAGAAAACACGGTTTATGCTAGTTGCGTGGCTTTAATGTTTGTGTTCTAATGGGTATCAACAGTCGGAATCTCCCAGTGAAATTCCCCCTTAGAGTTTGCGTTACGCTTGACCATTATAAATTCTTCTCTCCTCCTCCCCCCTAAAAAAATCAACCATGCAAGGGGTAAGAATTTTATGTCTAGGAGACAAAAATTTGATAAAAAGATAAGTTTGGCTAAAATGCACTTTCTTGGTGTGACAGGAAGCCTTTGACACAGTACCCCTGGGCTGGTGCACAAGTTGGAGAAACAGGTAGGGGGGGGGTAACGGGCAAGGTACTTTACTGGAAACGTGGGTATCTAAGCAACAGAAAAACGGAGAGATATTACGGGCTCACCATAGCCCGTGCTACTTGGAACTTTTTGCTCTGAGTAGCTGAATCTATAACAACAAGGTGAGTTATATTATTTGGACCTATAGTGTTTCTGATATAAGTAAAGTATCTTCCTGAGGATATAGGGACATGTCTTGTAATGCCTGATGATAATGACTTGCACAATCACTTGTATCAGGGAGAAAATCATGTAGGAGGCTTGAGAAGGATTCGAACCCCCTAACTTGGCACTCCCAAACAAACTCCCAAATTATATTGCATCAAATTATATGCAGCATCCGTGGGGAGGCCCGTGGGACACACACACACACACACACACACACACACACACACACACACACACACACACACACACACACACACACACACACACACACACATGGTCTCCTACCACCCGCTATAATTATACATAAAATTGCGTTTATGGATTTCGTGTGTCAAGCGACTAACATGACCCAATATCAAGAGTCCTCTAATGTCATTTGGGTTCTGTGTTTGCAGGAACCTTCGGTTAGGATGAGACTTACCTGCCACGTATCTTGTTGGGCCCTGCGATACCTGATAAGGAACTCTGTGATAGGATAGTAGCTCTCCGTCTCCCAAGTGAGTGTGTACCTGGTGCTCTCTCCACCGTTGGGGCTGCTGGTGACCTGTGGAGGCTTGGGCAGACCTGCAGGGAGGGGGAGATAAAGAGGGAGATAAGGCTTCACAATCTTGTGTGAACAATCACAATCAATCTTCACAATCAGAGACAAAAGTTGACCCTTGGAACGTCTTTGTGGTGGCGAGTGTGTGTGTGTGAAGTAGAGTTAGTGCAATGCCTTAATCAGGGAAGGAAATCTAGCGTTTGAGATTGGTTAGCAAGCATGATAGTCAGCATCTGGAAGTAGCAAATCTGATAGTGAAGGAAAAGTGGGAACTGGGTTTAGTAGTACCAGCTTCAGGAAGTCTGGTGGTGTGAGGGGGAATAATGAGGAGGCTCACAGCTCACCACCCGCCAAGGAGAAGTTTGGGGAGATGTGAAGAGTGTGAAGTTACTTCGGCAGTATCAAGAATGATGTCGAGAGGTAGACAGTGTGAAAATATTTTAGGGTGTCACTGCCAACGAGGTGGTTTGGGGGATGTTTGTTGATGGATAGTGTGAAGTGTTTGGGAAGTGCTAGTGATGTTGAGGTTAATGTGACGATGTTTAGGAAGTCCTGCTGATGTTATAGTGACGTAGCATAGACATAGTGATGTTGTGGTGTACGTAGACTCGTGAGACATATGGAAATGTACTAAATTTGAATAATGCATAATGTTGTCATAAACATTACATACAATGTTTACTGGAAACCAACCTTACTCTAATTTCTTCCCAATCTCACTGAACTCCTATAATTACCTGTTTGTGTCCTCGTCTTGAAGAGCCCGGGCTAATATAACAAAAATATAATTTATGCATATGTTTGATCGCCTTGAATTCATCCTACTAAGACGATTATTCTTCTAAGTAGGACGATTATTCGTCCTACTACTAAATACGTCCTATATACTAAAAGAATTTATTACTTTTAGATTATTCGTTTAAAAATGTCCACTAAACCATCCTTTAGTGGACCAGAGCAATATTGTAAGGCAAGGCCTCTTGAACTGGTCGGCAGAGGCCGGCCGGGTGATCTGCGGGGTTGGCGTTCGATCCCCGATGGTCCCAAGTGGCTTGGACCATCGTCCCTTCGCTCCGTCCTAATATCTCAGTGCAAATATCCCTTCCAAGTGCTCTACAGACACTTCGCGTTTGTTAAGATACAAATGAGTTTTGAATGAGAATTATTCTCATTCAAAACAGGAGAGAAGACTCACATAATATGTACTTAGAAGATTTAGGAACGCAAGGTCTAAAATGTACGTATTAAGGAAGTAAAAACTCCAAGAATCAACTTCAGATATGATTCAGGAGTGATCCGTAAAGAGCTAGTGTTGATCTTCTTGCACGGGTTCGAATCCATGTTCAACTTGCAAGGAGGTCTAAAGGTCTAAGCAATTTTTGGTAAATTCCTCAACTGTGTCTGGGTACAAGTGACAGGATGAACAACCCAGCGGGTTTTCTTCCTATTGGGGAGTGTTGTACATGCTGCTATGGCGGTGTGTCCACTCACAGGATGAGTGGCGCTGCCCAATACTGTCACTATGGCGGTGTGTCCACTCACAGGATGAGTGGCGCTGCCCAATACTGTCACTATGGCGGTGTGTCCACTCACAGGATGAGTGACGCTGCCCAATACTGTCACTATGGCGGTGTGTCCTCACAGGATGAGTGACGCTGCCCAATACTGTCACTATGGCGGTGTGTCCACTCACAGGATGAGTGACGCTGCCCAATACTGTCACTATGGCGGTGTGTCCACTCACAGGATGAGTGACGCTGCCCAATACTGTCACTATGGCGGTGTGTCCACTCACAGGATGAGTGACGCTGCCCAATACTGTCACTATGGCGGTGTGTCCACTCACAGGATGAGTGACGCTGCCCAATACTGTCACTATGGCGGTGTGTCCACTCACAGGATGAGTGACGCTGCCCAATACTGTCACTATGGCGGTGTGTCCACTCACAGGATGAGTGACGCTGCCCAATACTGTCACTATGGCGGTGTGTCCACTCACAGGATGAGTGACGCTGCCCAATACTGTCACTATGGCGGTGTGTCCACTCACAGGATGAGTGGAGCTGCCCAATAAACTCGCCCCTCGGGGCAAAACTTAAAAAAACTTAAGTACATAGATGTATTGGTACCTGGCCATATAGATATTAGAGTTGTGAGGGGCCTCATAATGCTCTCAGAACCGTAGCTCACAAGATGGGTCGCTTGTGTTACTAGACTACCATAGCTCCTTAGAATCATTGTCAAAACAATATATTTTGTGTGCGTGAGCATTGCGTTACAGTGATCTAATTATCGCTTCTGTAAGCTTCTCAAGTTAATTGCAAGTGCGAAACTTTACTCCCGCCTTGCAATTTATACTTAAAATGCTGAGCAGATATGACTGGTGCCTATTGTATTTGCACATTGCAGTCGAGGAGTCACAATAACGTGGCTGAAATATGTTGACCAGACCACACACTAGAAAGTGAAGGGACGACGACGTTTCGGTCCGTCCTGGACCATTCTCAAGTCGATTGTGTACATTGTTTGCACATTGGTAGGGAATGTGAGCACACCATCCTCACTGTCTTTTGAGTCTATAAGCCACATTCTCACTGTCCTCTGTGTAGAGGTGAATATGAACATCATCTTCAATGCTTTGTGTGGCAGTGAATATGAAGAGCATAATCACTGTCGTCTGCCGACAGTGTGGCAGTGAATATGAGCACTGTCGTCACTATCCTTTCTGGGCATGGAATACAAGCACCATTGTATTTTCTAGCAGTTAGCATGAGCATCATCCTCACTACAGTACGAGCTAATTGGATTATTCATATAAGGCAAAAAATGTATATCTATTTTGTGAATTACAATTTATATCATGTTTCAACGTTCAAAGTTTCCCTTTTCAGTATAGCTTACATATATATGTAGTATCCCTTATAGTTAACATATATGTAGTATCCCCTATAGCTTACATATATTTGTAGTGTTCCCTACAGCTTACATATATATGTAGTATTCCCTATAGATTTCATATATTTGTAGTATTTCAGGCGGGCTTTAGGTAATGAGGCCTATCAGAGCACACAGCTCACCTCTGATCTGATCTACCAATGACGCACTTAGACTCAAAGAATCAGACTCACTTGTCATCTCAATGAGAGCGGTTTTCTCCCCCTGAGTATTCTCAGCGATACACATATACGCTCCGAGGTCCTCCTCCGTTACGGAGCTTATCGTGAGGGTGTGTCGATGGGCCATTTTGGTCTGGCTGAGGTGGGTGTGGTGGGTGGTGCGGGTGTGGGCTTCCTGCTGCGGCAGATGGAGTTGGGTGTCCATGATGGTGTCTGGTAGAGGGCGGCCATTGTGGGTCCAGACCACGTCTGGCGGTGGCCGGCCATGGACCACACACACCAGCTCCACCTTGTCCCCCTCTCCGGTCCTTACAATGGTCTGCAGAGAGAGAGAGAGAGTGAGAGAGAAAGAGAGCGAGAGAGAGGAGAGAGAGAGGAGAGATAGGGACACGGTTTGTATTTCGACAATGATAGTACAAGCTTATCTTCCACCGTTGTGGCCAGAATTAAAAAAAACCAGAATTAATAGAACCTTTGACATTAATTCGCTTCAATCAATACGACGTGAGTACATTTGACTCACCTGATCACCTGGTCTGTAGTGACCTTCGGGAGGGGACCAGGGGAGGACTTACCTGTTCCGCAGTGACCTCTGGCGGGTATTCGACGGTGAGTGACATGGCGGCGGAGGCGGGTTCACCGATGCCGTTGTCGGCGGTACAAAGGTAAGTTTCCTTCCATGTGGCGGTCCCACCGCCTCCAGGGCCAGTCTCTCCCCCTGTCAGGGCAGGTCAGAGCAGGTCAGGGAAGGTCGGAGCAGATCAGGGCAGGTCAAGGCAGGCCAGGGAAGGTCAGGGAAGATTAGGACAGGTCAGGGCAGGTCAGGGAAGATTAGGACAGGTCAGGGCAGGTCAGGGAACGTCAGAGCAGGTCATGGTTGTGCAAAATGATTCTATGTATGTAAAAGTAAACATTTATATATTTTTTGAGAACTTACAGTAGCCTTCAATATAGTGTACACAAAGGTGAACAAACAAAGACTTCTCCAAGTCTCCCCCACATACACCATTCTCATCAACCCCATCCCATTCATCATAAACCCTACAATGCACCTTCCCAGTCTGGCCACATCATTGTAGCCATTTTCGCTTCACGCATTTTTGATCACTGCAAAAAATCTACACATCTTTTCCTTCTCTGTCCACATACACCCTGTCTAACACACACACAGCCTGGGGGAACTATGCCTTACGACACTAGAAGAAGAAGGGAAGGGAGGGGGGGGACATGATAGGAACGTATAAAATACTCAGAGGGATTGACAGAGTGGACATAGACGAAATGTTCACACGGAATAGTAACAGAACGAGGGGACATGGATGGAAGTTAGAAACTCAGATGAGCCACAGAGATGTTAGGAAGTTTTCTTTTAGCGTGAGAGTAGTGGGAAAATGGAATGCACTTAAGGAACAGGTTGTGGAAGCCAATACTATTCATAATTTTAAAACCAGGTATGATAGGGAAATGGGATAGGAGTCATTGCTGTACAACCTGATGCTCGAAAGGCGGGATCCAAGAGTCAATGCTCGATCCTGCAGACACATATAGGTGAGTACATATAGGTGAGTACAACACACACACACACACACACACACACACACACACACACACACACACACACACACCCACACACACACACACACGTACACACACACACACGTACACACACACCACGTACACACACACACACACACACAACACACACACACACACACACACACACAACACACACACCACACACACACCACACACACAACACACACACACCTTCCATGTCTCGCCTCATCACTGTAACTATTTTCACAACTCACTATCTTTATCACTGTAAACATCTTTACACCATTTTCATCACCGATTACACTCACCCTTCTTATCTCCACTCACACCCTCCATATATCCCTAATCACTGTATTTTCACTATACACTATCTACATCATTGTAATCAAAAGATTGTGCCCAGAATGCAGATCTCTCATTTCAAAATTCGTTTTGCATGACAGTTTCTGAATACATTAATATTGAAACTAATGATAAACTCTACGGACTTATTATTGCACATTTCATAACCAGCGTCTTTGTGTGAGGGAAGCAGAGCTCGAGTCTGTTTCAAAAGATTGACCGTTCAATCTCCCTGCTGTTAAACAGAAGAAAAATAACAGGTTCGATAACGATAATATTTCAATCAATAATTGCCTGATCAATGCTGATACCTTTATACACAAAATACTCTGTAATGTGGAATAATGTTGGTAACAGATCATTTAAATCTGGAGAACACGCAAAGGTTTTTACTGATCGGATATGCTCAATAAAATTTTTAGGATGTGCTTAAATTTTTTAAATCTCAAACACCAAGCCTCTACCTAAGTTTTTGGAGATAAGAAGGGTTAGAGATTGAGATGAAGTAGTCCATCCTTAGACATCAGTCACTGGTAGTTGAGTTGCTTATACATTTTCATTCATGTTTAACAGCCCTATTGACACATAATGCAGGAAAATCTAAATCAATCACACTGATGTTTCTCAGTATCACTTCGCATGTATGTTGTCATCTGCTCCTTTACTAACCTGGTGGACGCGGTCTCCAGAGGGCAAATGTCCTTCCTTACGAGACCAGCGAATGATGGGTTCAGGGTTGCCATGCGCCTTGCACTCCAAGGACACATTGTTGCCCTT
>WNGS01007182.1:7137050-7154759 GCA_020271785.1 Procambarus virginalis
ATCCAACACATGGCGATGCAGTATGGAACAACAGCTGAACAGCGGAGTTGCAGAGAGTAGTGATGAGAGTGCTGGACCCCGCCTTGACCACTACCCGAGAGAATTTGAACACCTGATAGACATTAGAAACATGTGTAGCCTAGTAGACCCCACATTGTTTTAGGTAGGAAAACACTATCGATCACAATAAATGCTGATATCAAAGATTCCCCCATTTTGCCCCCACAAGATAACATAAGATTACAAACGTAAATCGTCTTGTTTGATATACGCTTGTTCCACGTGGAGACCAGTTAAGTCAAGCTCCCAGCTGTGTCTGGGTACTACAAGTGACAGGATGAAAAGCCCAGCGGGTTTTCTTCCTATGGGGAGTGGTTGTACATGCTGCTATGGCGCGTGTGTCCACTCACAAGATGAGTGACACTGCCCCAATACTGTCACATGCGGTGTGTGTCCACTCACTAGATGAGTGACGCTGCCCAATAATGTCACTATGGCGGTGTGTCCACTCACAGGATGAGCTGCACTGCCCAATACTGTCAACATTGCGGTGTGTCCACGTCATCAATAAGGATGAGTGGCACAACCCCAACACTCGCACCCTCGGGGCAAAACTAAAACAAGAAAAACTCCATTGGACTTGGAATTAGGTTTGTCACAGACTTCGTCCCTCCGTCACCTTGGCCACATCTTAATCAGTACAGTGCCGTAACTCTTCCAACATTTCTGTCGTCATCGTACTAATATAGCATTGAGCTCCCCGCATTCTTCAGACAATGATGTCACAATAACGTGGCTGAAGATATGACCCTAAACAGCACAAACCAGAAGATATCTCGTCATCTTCTAGTGTTTTGGTCATCTTCCTGGTATAAAGAACATTAGAATGAGGATAACTGCACAAAGGCCCTAATGGCCCTAACAAAGCATTTCTATTAAGTTTCTATCTTTATCGGCATCTGATATCTTTTTCTCGTCGAATTTAACATCACTTTGCTAGCCCTCTGATAGCAAAAATAGCTAAGCTCTTAATATGCAGACGAGGTCACGAATAACGTGGCTGAAATATGTTGACCTGACCACACCACTAGAAAGTGAAGGGACGACGACGGTTTCTGGGTTCCGTCCTGGACCATTCTCAAGTCCGCTTGTCGAGACAATCGACTTGAGAAGGCCATGACAGACCGACAAGTCCGTCTTCGTCCCTTCACCTTTCTAGTGTACTCACCTAGTTGTATCATCTATTTGTGCTTGCGGGGTGAGCTCTGAGCTTTGGCTCTTTGGTCCTCCTCTCAACTGTCAATCAACTGGGTACAGGTTCCTGAGCCTCTGGGCGGTCTATCAATATCATACACTTTGAACTGGGTATGGAGTCAGCCTCCACTACATTACTGCTAATGCCTTCCATCCGTCAACTACTTGCTTACTGAAAGTTTCTTCTAATGTCTCTGTGGCTCATGTGGGTACTCAGTTCCACCGGTGTCCCCTTGTCGCGCGTCCCACCAGTGTTGAGGAGTTTATTCCTTGTTTACCCGCGTCGATCTGGTGGTCTGTGGTGGTTGTTGTTTTAGGATTACCTACTCAGACGAGGTGCTCCATGTAGCACGGCTATGGTGACCCCGTATTGGTTTGGTCAACAAGCTATCAAGCTGTAAGTCTGGCGAGCAGGCATCGAATTGCTTCCCGTGTCCTTCTCTCCTATTCTGGCCTCAAATCACATGTAAAAATATTCCAACACCCTCTTTACTCTCATTATTTATGCATGTTAAACTTTTCTTAGTCATCTTAATGAGTTTTTATGTTTCCGCTTCAGATGCAGATGAAGGATTTTCTGTAAAACATTGAGGTTCCGTGATACGACCGTGGGAATATTTTCAATTTGGAATACCACCGAATTGATTTACTAAAAATATTTAATAGATTACTTGCAAACTACACAATACGGTAATAATTTAAATAAAATGATTGGTCTAGAATTCTGGATCAATGTATTTGTAAAGTTTAAGAACAGAACGTAAAAATCAAGGCAGAGCCTGCTTAAGATACATGCACAAATGGTGTGCGATTCATTCACTTGGTCATCTAAAACATGTCTTGTATCACCTCACCGCAAGCGAATATAAGCATTGGAAGATAGTAAAATTGTCTTTGAAAAATGTAAAAGGTGTCATGCGACACGCTTCTAGGCATCGACCATAAAGTGTGAAAAATGAACTTTGGAGAGTAATTTTCAACTACACGACAGCAGTGAAGAAAAACAAAAGGAATATCGAGAAGATTCGTTTATTGTTAAAATAATTAATATTACCCTTTCGGCCATATTCAACAAACATCTATATATCGATATATATATATATATATATATATATATATAATACTTATAATATAATATATATATATGCAATTGACGATCACAAAACATGATCATTTCATGCGGAAAATCCACAGAATGTGAAAGGAAGTGTACGTTTCGGCCTGTTAAAAGCCGTTGTCAACACCAGTCTGGTGTTGACAACGGCTTTAAAGGGCCGAAACGTTAACTTTCTTTCATATTTCTCTGTGAATTTTCCGCATATCATATCTATGTGGTGTGTGTTGGTGTGTGTGTGTGAAGTGCTCTCTTCTCTCTCATCTTCCCTCGAGCATTCCTAACCTCACAGATCGACCCGAGAGGTCTATTTCAACCTGAGTTATCCCTTCACATGTTGCTCTTCAATTGCTTATTGCGGCTTTGCCATATGGGTATGGAATTATATTCAAGGGATCTTAAATATCTTGGAAAATATATTATGTGTGTGGGTGGGGTGTGCTGGTTGGGTGTGGGGGTGTGTGTGTGTGGGTGTGTGTGGGTGTGGGTGTGTGGGTTGTGTGTGTGTGTGTGTGTGTGTGAGAAACGAGCTAGATAATGAGGAAATTTCAAAGTCAAAATATGAAAAAGATTTAGATGAAACGAAATAGTAAGAATTTAAGCTAGAAAGTCAACACATAAATATTGAAATAAGGCAAATAGAATACAGGGATTTTATTGTAAAAATTTATAATTACTAAAAGAATAAATTAAATAATTAAATGTCTCCTCTGTTTTTTATCCATCATTTCGATTACGCAGTAAATATAGTCGCTTAATAGTAGGAATTAACACAAATTTATTTAAACGTGTTCGGAATAGGGTTACAGAATTAATCCCGAATTCAAATCTTCCAAATGTAAAGAGATTTAGAACACTATTTACATCCTCTAGAAAGCCAAAGAGTCAAGGGTGACATGACTGAACTTCATTCACCTTGGGCCAGATTCAGGAAGCAGGTACGCAAGACTTATGTACTGCACATCTTTTCTCAATCTGTGCCGGCTTTGTTACAATGATTAAACGTTAAATGAGCTCCGAAGCACTAGTAGGCTGTTTATGACAATAACTACAGTTGATTGACAAGTTTTATGCTTGTAAAGTGTTTAATAAATGTAACCAAAGCTGTCAAAGATTGAGGAAAGATGTACACGTTGTAAGTACTGAGTAAATGCTTCGTGAATCTGAGCCTGGGTTGTAGAAGACTCGAACCATGGACACCACGTGTGTGAAGAAGAAGCTCTATCGACCGAGCTATTGAGTAGTCATAATAAGAAAAGTTTCCAGAACTAAACACGTCTAAACATATCCACACAAAATAGAACAGAAACAATGGATATAATTTGATAAATTTAGATTTAAGAAAGTGCGGTAGTGCTTTCCCATTGTTAATAGCTATGGTTGCTAGGCTAGACTGTGTATGTTTCAAATCTCTGATTTAAACAGAGCCAGTGTTCAGTCAAATAACTGAATTTATTAAATCTATCCTTGTATAAAATACAAGCTGATGTGAGATACCTGTTGGCAGGTGGACGGTGGATCTTCAGTCAACCTATAACTAAATCATACACCCACCTGCCCCTTACAGCCCACAATCTGTCATTAGGAAAAGTGGAACTAGGATTTACAACCCTAGCTAGAGATTTTAGTTGAATTAATTTGCAGCAGTAATTTTTCATTTAGTTCAGTACAAGTCTCTGGTAGTCTCCTCTTATATCAATCCCAGCAGGTTTTTCCCACATTTTTGGTCCTTCGAACCGGATATTTTTGGTCCTTCGTTTACCAAATATTATTCCAGCAAATAAATAAATTCTTGATTTTGCATGGAATAATTTTTACATATTCTAGCCTAACCTAGCCTAACAGCCAATAATATTTATCATAGCTATATATCTAAATAAAAAAATTGTTTACAGTGGCTAAAGCCACCATATCAATTACTGCTAAGCAGTCATAGCATATAATACTGTTCTGTGTTAAGAAAACACAGTACTTAATATATCAGTGTCAAAGACAAGCATCTTAATCATATATACCATATCTACCTCAGTTGTGGTAACATTACATACATATTAAGTGTATTATCTAGCATTATCTCTAATCAACTGATTTTCAGAGCTGCTCATTACATAATATTCTTTAAAAAAGATTTATCACTGTAAGAGCATTTCATTACAAATTAACCATAATCAACTGTATCAAACCCTATACAGGTAAAACCAGTAGCCATTCTACTGTATTTTATCAAGCAACTATTAGGGTAACAGATCTTGTAATAACTTTGCAAAATAGTGCCATTTACTATTTTTAAAATTATTACAGGATTTACCAACTTAGCGTGTTCGTGCATTCGGATCACAAACCAAATTATTACAGTACTTTTGATAATTTAGCACCTGCTACATCCAGATTCCGGGAGGAAATAAAGGACGATCTTTGGAATCATTATCTAAGTAGACAGGAAAGCTCATTTATCAAAATACATAACATCATACATATTATCAGAAAAGAGAAAATATCTCAGAATCTCCGAAACTCGGAAAAGGTCAAAATGGCTGACAGTGTTCCACCAGCAGCTGAAACAGGAATAGGTGGACACTTATTGGTCTACAAAATCACCTAACTCAACTGATTGACAAATGTCAAAAGTTGGCTAAACAACCATCTCCTGATTTAATAATTCTGAATACCAGAGTAAAAGCAGCTGTTGATAAGTATGAACAAATCAACGCCATGCAGAGATTATCTAACAGAAATGGCTACAGCAGATTTACCCAAAGGGAACTTCAGGAAATCATTGCTGAAATGACAATGTATGAAGATAAAATCCAAGATCAACTTGATCCTTAATCAAACAAATATCTCAAGCAGGAACCCAATCCAATGTGAGCTCATCCACTCAACAGAGCAATGCAACTATCACACATATAGCAGCAGAGCTCCCAAAGGTACATTTACCATATTTTGAGGGTAAGGATGAAGACGATTGGGATACCTTCTGGAGAGCCTTTGATTCTATAATCAACTCCAAAGCTTCTCTCAAAAAGGCGACAAAGTTTCAATATTTGCAAGGCCAGTTACGGGGAGAGGCAAGGCAGGTCATTGCTAATTTGTCATTAACAGATGATGATTACGACCATGCTTACAGTTGTTACAAGATAACTGCAGTGATAAGGAGACTGCAATTGCCCGTCTCTCATACAAATTATTGGATTTACCCTCTCCAAAAAAAAGTATGAATCACTACAATCATTTCGATTGTCTATAGAATCAATCATCAAAGCCCTCAGTACAAAAGTACCTGTAGGAAATGCATAGTGGCTTACAAGTTAATCATTCAAAGGAAACTTCTAATGAGGTCAGACGATGTTGAGGACGTATATTGAGGAACTTGATGCCATAGGAATAATTCCTGAACAACCAAGTCCTGATGATGTCTGTGCATACAATCAGTACTTAGAAACTGTACAGTACCATGATGGACAGTACTGGGTAAGGCTACCATGGAAAATCAACCATAAAACCTTACCTACCAATTATCACATGGCTTATAGTCAATTTAAATCTCAATTAGCAAAGCTAAGAAAAAGGCCTGAGCATTTAAAACTCTATCATGAGATTATTGCTCAACAATTAAAGAATAAGTTCATCGAAGTCGTGAAACACGACAATAAGCAAACAGGCCATTTTTTACCACACATGGCTGTAATGAGAGAATAAAAACAACTCCTTTACGGATAGTTTTTAATTGTAGCTCTAAATCTGGACCCCAAGGAACCAGTCTAAATGTTTGTTTGAACTCAGAAATTGTATGACATACTGTTGAAGTTTAGACTTAACAAATATGCGTATTCAGCAGATATAAGTAAGACCTTTCTAAGAGTTGGCTTGCAGGAAGTAGAGACTTCACTAAGTTTCTATGGGTAGAGAATCCAGAAGATATCAATAGTCCTATAGTGACTTACAGATTCTCATCAGTACTTTTTGGCGCGACAAGTAGTCCATTTCTATTGCAAGCAACTCTAGATACTCATCTGAAGAAATCATCAAGTCCCTATAAAGCTGAAATCAGTCAGAATCTATATGTAGATAATTTTCAAGGGACAGTTAACAGTACTACTGAACTGTTACAATTATATCAAGAGGCCAACAAGGAGCTACAAGGTGCCAACATGCCACTACAATCTTGGGCTCTAATAATGCAACATTGAATAATCAAATAGCAAGAGATTACCCTGAATATCACGTACCAGAATCACAAAGTTGTTAGGTATGGAGTGGGATCTAATCTCGGACACAATTTCAATCAGATCTGTACCAGTAAATTATTGCATTGCCACAAAAAGGGATTTGCTTTCACAAGTTAGCAAAGTATTCGACCCACTTGGTCTACTAAATCCTTTAACTATCAAGTGGCGTTTATTGGTGCAAGAAGCTTGGAAGACTAAAGTTGGTTGGGATGATCCACTACCACTCCAGTTACAAAAAGCTTGGATGGAAGTGGCTCAAGAACAAACTTTAGTCGAAAAGATAATCTTTCCAAGACACATAGTCGAGGAAAATGATGAAGTATCACTACATGTATTCGCAGACTCGTCAGCCAAAGCTTTTGGAGCTTGTGCTTACTTAGTGACTTCTAATCAATCATATCTTATCACCTCTAAGGCCAGAGTCGCTCCATTAAAAAAGAGGACTTTGCCTCAGATGGAACTAACAGCACTGCTAACTGGCACACGCTTAGCAGTGCATATCAAACAAGTCTTGTCTACCATGAACATCAAAGATGTCATTATATGGTCTGACAATGAAGCTGTCTTACAATGGGTACGAAACGACAACTGTCCGACTCCCTATGTAAAAAATCGCGTCTCGGAAATTAAAGAAATTTCCGCAGGCTTTCAATTGTTGCATGTACCAACAAAAGAAATCCAGCTGATCTTTTATCAAGAGGTATGACGTTTAAACAGTTTGCAAAGGCAGATATTTGGTTTCATGGGCCTAGATGGTTAGTGAATGGTAGTTGGCCTGAACAAAAGCCACACGTCATCACGACACAAACCATAACTACCACCAGGCAGCAAGCTCAAATATCAGTCTTGGATTGTACTCGTTACTCCTCGCTCATCAAATTAATCAATGTAACACAGAACGTGTTTCAATATCTCAGGAAAAGAGGTATAAAATACACTTTTCCAGATGCACTTATCTATTGGGTAAGACAAGCCCAGAGAGAAACTTATGGGAATAACTATGAAAATCTTCCGCATAAGTTAAAACACAATCTCGGTCTGTGGATAGACCAAGAAAATCACAACATTCTGCGTTGTGGAGGGAGACTTAAACACGCAGATGTCAATCTAGATACCGTGCATCCATGGCTTTTACCAAAAAATCATTGGATCACCAGGTTGATTGTGTTACATACACATCAACAAATCATCAAACATGGAGGAGTGTTAGACACCCTCACACAAATCAGACAGCAGTACTGGATTCCTCAGGGAAGACAGTCAGTCAAATCAATCTTGAAAAATTGCATGATATGCCGAAGGTACGATGCAAAAACTTGCTCTTATCCAGGGCCACCACCCCTACCAAAGGAACGAGTGGTCCATCTACACCCTTTCGAAACGACAGGAGTAGATTATACAGGAGCAATATATCTAACAGGGACTCCAGATAAGCAACCTATCAAGGCATACATCTGTCTGTTCACCTGTGCTACCACCAGAGCAGTACATTTAGAGGTAACACCCGATATGACTGCTCAATTATTTATACAAGCTTTCCGCAGATTCGCAGCACGCCGATCATGCCCCAAGCTGATGATTTCAGACAACGGAGCAAACTTGGTAGCTGGAGAAGCATGTCTACGGGAAATCTGTTCCCATCCTGCAGTTACTTCCACACTGGAACAGCGTCATTGCAGATGGAAATTTATCCCTCCGAGAGCCCCATGGCATGGAGGATTTTATGAACGGTTAATAGGAACTGTCAAAAGATCCTTGAGAAAATCTCTACACCGTCAGAAAATCAATCTTCAAGAACTCCAGACAGTAATCACGGAAATAGAATCAAGGGTGAATAACCGGCCGTTGACTTACTTGTCTGATGATCCTACTCAACATGAGCCATTAAGTCCTGCACACCTAATGTATGGAAGACTTCTGACTCCAGTACCATCTCTAGTGGATGATGAGATCAGAGATCCCTCATATGTGGGTCAGAGCGAGTTGGTTCAGGGGTATAAGCATCTGTCCAGCATAATCCAAAAATGGAATGATGTTTGGACAAAAGAATATCTTACATCTCTACGAGAACATCACTATGGGGCCAATGTCCCACATAATATATCTAATCTCCAACCTGGCGATATTGTCTTGGTAGACAGTGATGGCCCTAGGGCTGACTGGCCATTAGGTAAAGTTGTCTCAGTCCATCCAGATAGCCAGGGGATTCTGAGAATAGTCAAAATCCTGTCTAAAGGAACAACTTCCCTAAAGACATTGGACAAACTCATCCACATGGAATCAGTGAGCCAGCTGCAGTTAGATCCTGAGAGACCTCAAGACACTAACTCCACATGACCCACAGACTCCTAACAGACACAATCGTCCACAAGGACAGCCGCACAAAAGTGCAAGCAAAATTTGCACTTGTATTATCAATCCGATGGAGAGTAAATAAATACATAGGGTTACTACTGTCCTTAGTATTGGACTCTGTGCCAGTTCTCTCCCTCTGGAAGATGTGGGAAATTTTACCCACCATATCTAATAATCATCTAAGAAATGTATTATTTCTATATATCAAAAATCATATCAGAATCACAATAGATTCATTATATATCTTGATCCTAGATGATAATGCCACTATGATCACGTACGCCATAGGGCCTATAGATGCCTACGTGACTTTGTGCATGATCTCTCATGGATCCAGAAGCTTCTAGAAGGATTTTTAATTAAAACATTATTGGAACATTGATTCAATATCCGGTAGGGATTATAAATCGAATCCTTAATAAGAATCAGTAGTGCTAGCAAGTACTACTTATAATCTTTATATCCTATATCTAATTATATTATAATCACATCTTATCTCAATCATAAGTCTAGACTGTAAAAATAATCAATCAATATTCATAGAAGACTACCGTGCTCTGGGAGCATGGTAGGGGCATCTGGGAGCAGAAGCGCCCAGGAGACCCCATGGGCCACGCGTTTGTTGACAACTGTGAACACGTGTGACGGATCCTTAGCAACATTACCAGCTCAAGGACACCTTATCTAATATCATCATCACCAGTGAACACTCTCTAGAACTGGGGAGTACCTGGACAATATCTACAAGGAAAATCCTAGAACATTTATATAAAATAAGAGTGTATAGTGGAGCTCAGTGACACGGTCTCCACCACTTCATTCCTAATCTTCATCAACTATCATTCTTCTGCAACTGCAGGGACAATCACGTAGCAACGCTACCAGATCATCATCATACAGCAAAGCTGTTAGATACAAAATATTGTGCCTAAACTCGTGACAAGAGAGTAATCAGTCTGGCAACTGTCAGACAAGGCACCCGGCTGGCAGAGAAGTATATTGAAGTTTATGTTGGTATATAGTTGGCCAATTGTATGCTTGTGTGACTTTAATATACCCTATAAGTCTGTCTGTCGGTTATAAAGCGAGGCAACGCCTCATATCTCAGTAAGTTTATTAATATCGTAGAACAGCAGTAGAGTCTTATCCAGCACTAGACCTCATGAGTGTCCATTGTGTCAGAAAAGATTCGGTAGCAATAAGTAAACAAAACCTCATTAGTGTCCTTAGTGTTGGAAGAGATTCAGTCAAGCTGACTGTACTTCATCATATTAATTGAATATAAATAAATTGCATATATACTTGAATATATAAATAAGTTAACAATTGCTTGCTTAGTTATTTTTTAAGTAATCATATAAGTTCATTTAATTGAATATAATTTTAGTACTTAGTAACATTACTTAGACCATATTTAGGGTCATTTATCATACTTCTACAATTTACTATTTAAATTGTTTATAGTATAAGTGCATTGGCTGTTAATAGCTATGGTGCTAGGCTAGACTGTGTATGTTTAAATCTCTGATTTAAACAGAGCCAGTGTTCAGTCAAATAACTTAATTTATTAAATCTTATCCTTGTATAAAATACAAGCTGATGTGAGATACCTGTTGGCAGGTGGAATGTGGATTTCAATCAACCTATCAACTAATTCATCACACCCACCTGCCCCTTACAGCCCACAATCTGTCATTAGGAAAAGAGGAGCTAGGATTTACAACCCTAGCTAGAGATTTTAGTTGAATTAATTTGCATACAGTAATTTTTTAATTTAGTTCAGTACAAGTCTCTGGTAGTCTCCTCTCTTATCAATCGCATCAGGTATTTCCCACACTGGGACGAGTCTGGTGGCATACCTCTGAATTTTCTCTAACTTTGTCTTGTGTTTAACTAGGTATGGACTTTAAGCTGGAGCTGCATATTCCAGGATAGGTCTGACATAAGTGGTATACAGGGTCCTGAACGATTCCTTACATAAGTTTCTAAAGGCAGTTCTTATGTTGTCCAGTCTAGCATATGCCGCTGATGATATCCTTTTGATGTGAGCCTCAGGGGGGTTCGGTGTGATATCAACACCTGTGTTACAAGTGCATTATATAAATTAACAAAATGAGAAAACGTGAAGAAAATATAAATGGAAGAGAAATATATCTCTCCCCTTGTACGAGAAATACTGAAACAAAAAATAATTCAATGGAAAGTTATCTTCAGTAGCCTGGGGTCCCATGATGCCCCCAGCATCTCCTGCGGGCTGTGTGGGGCCTGATGAATGCCCTCCGAGGAGGCATACTGGAGCTGATAGAGTGAATAATCAACAGAACGCAAGTGTAGGCAGGCTACACAGGAGTAATTGAGAAACAGGTGAGGCGAGGTGTCGGCAGGGTGTAGATAGGAGCAAGGAAATATGAGAAGGCGGAGTTAACGAGATTAAAGCATACGAGGAAGTGCAGGCTGCGGGTGGTAACGATTGGGCACTTGGAGGAGTGTGAGAGGTATATAATGTAGTGTGTTTAACGTACGTCAGACTCCAGCGCTGCAAGGGAGTGGAGGTTGTGTCTGGTGCTTGGGCTCGAGGAGACGTTTTGATGGGAAGGTGATACACACAGCCTAACAAAATGTAAGAGAGTACGAAACCATTGCATCTTTGATGACCATCAATGAGGCAATATACGCCATGAAGAAAAGTACCTGAAATGAATAATCTTCAATGAATAATTTACTTACATGAGTTTCCTAACAAGGTAAAATTATTCTCTTAGAATTTATATAGAAGGATTTTAAGACTATGACATTTGCAGACGATCTATCAAGTCCATCAGAATTTGAGGCATCATGCCGTTCATGATATTCTTTTCCGGACCTCAAATAATGTCAGCTTTTTCAAAAAAGTCCACTACGGGCTCACCATAGTCCGTGCTACTTGGAACTTTTTGTTCTAGGTAGCGAATCTTAAACAACAACAACAACGTCAGCTTTTAACGCCAGTTGGCATGTGTTATCAGGTATTAAACGATATCCAAACTGATGTGACGTTTTCAAGTCTGTCAAGTTCTCTCTGAATGAACGTATGATGAAACTATTTTCACTTTTATAAGTTAATTTATAAGGCCTGTTGATAGATATCATAATGAGAACTGGATTTAATCGATGATAAAATTCTTTAAGAGAAGGGAGGAGGAACTGAGGAAGGAGGCTTGTATAAGAATTAAGAAGTGAAGGAAGGTCTTGTATGAAAGACTGAGGAGGAATGAAACTTGGCTGCCACGTGTTCATTCTGCGTCTTCCCTTAATGGAATAATTCAGGCTGCTGTCATTCACAGCCTCGGTACTAGACTCGAACCAACTGTACGTTCTAAATGGGAGTAAACACATGGATTATCTCTGCTGTATTTTTTAACTCGCTGCGTCTCACTTCCCTGCTTTATTGAGTGTTTCTGTTATTCCTTCCACTCTTCCCCATTTCTTCGGGAGCCAGTCGGCCGAGCGGACAGCACGCTGGACTTGTGATCCTGTGGTCCCGGGTTCGATCCCGGGCGCCGGCGAGAAACAATGGGAAGAGTTTCTTTCACCCTATGCCCGTGTTACCTAGCAGTAAAATAGGTACCTGGGTGTTAGTCAGCTGTCACGGGCTGCTTCCTGGGGGTGGAGGCCTGGTCGAAGACCAGGCCGCGGGGACACTAATGCCCCGAAATCATCTCAAGATAACCTCAAGATAACCATTTGCAGCCCAGACACTTTGGCTGGACGGTAGAGCGGCGGTCTAGCTTCATGCAGGTCGGCGTTCAATCCCCGACCGTCCAGGTGGTTGGGCACCATTCTTCTCCTCCCCTGTCCCATCCCAAGTCCTTATCCTAACCCCTTCCAAGTGCTATATAGTCGTAATGGCTTGGAGATTCTGATCCTTCCCTTCCCAGTCCTCCTCCTCGTGACTGTCTCACCAAAATAACTTTACTATCAGTTAAGATTTTTGTATTCCTTCGTCACTTAGCTGTTATGTCCATCTTCGAGGAGATAAGTTAAGAGACTCCATTACCACTTGGTGTGTAGGTCAGTCAGGTCTCGAGATGCAGCTTAGGCACTATGTGACTTCAATTTCCGGTGACTAACACACATTGTGTAACATACAGGAACAGACAAGCCAAGAAGGGGGGTCACAATAAGGTCCTGAGGAGTCACAACGTGGCTGAGAAGTGTTGACTAACCCCACACACTAGAAAGTGAAGAGACGACGACGTTTCGGTCACATTCTACTTGAGAATGGTCCAGGACGGACCGAAACGGCGTCGTCCCTTCCCTTTCAAGTTTGTGGTTTGGTCACCAAGATCATGACGTCGAACGAACGTTTAACGAAATTGAAATTGAAATACGTTTATTGATGTAAAATACACACAAAGGGATGAGGCAGCTCAAGCTATTCTCACCCCGTTCAGTACATCGTGTTAATACATACATATACACACATCACAAACCATAAACATATTACCAAACATTCTGAGAGATAATCATATACATTTCCTAACGTTTAACGAAGGTCACGGTTACCTCCCACGGCTACTTGCTCACACGAAATGAAGGAGAAGGTGTCAGAAGGTATTATAAAGTTCAAGGTCCACTTTTAAAGGTCAAAATAACATTAGACGAAGGTCATAAGTTTGTTCGAGGATAACACAATCGCTAAAGTTCACAGGAAGTCATGTTTTATTTACATTTTTGGTATGCCCGATAAGGGACCTGCTTGATCCACAACCACATGGGCTGGACGGTAGAGCTACGGTCTCGTTTCATGCAGGTCGGCGTTCAATCCCCGACCGTCCAAGTGGTTGGGGCACCATTCCTTCCCCCGTCCCATCCCAAATCCTTATCCTGACCCCTTCCCAGTGCTATATAGTCGTAATGGCTTGGTGCTTTCCCGGATAATTATTTCCTTTCTCTCTCCTCGGCCATTTTATTTAATTTAGAATTACGTTTTGGATGATAATTTGCGATCTCTTCATCAGAAAGTATCATTCTTAAAACAATTATCATAATACGAAGATATCTAAATTAATTGGGGTGTAACCCTCTCCCTAATGAGTGTTTTTGGGAAGTATCTTTTAACGAAGTAACATTTTAGGAAGTAACTTTTTAGGAAGTTACTTTTAAAATGACCTAAATTTTAGGTCATTTCCAAGAGGGAATATTATCTTCAGTACATTCAGACTTTTTTGGAGCCAAGATCCACAACAGTGGTCCAATAGCTTCCCTTGATAATTATTCCCCGTTCTCTGGATTTGTCACAACGTACAGAATAAGGGGTGCTAAAACATATGAACCAACGTAATCTATTCAAATAACGCATTAAAAAACCGTGGAAATGTGAGAGCCGCTATTTGTCATAGTACCCTTTATTTTGAACGTTGTTGACTTAAAAGGACCAAAACAGAAGCCGTCTGAAGCGACCTAGATCGTTGCAGACGTCCCCAACACGCACTAGCAACGGCAAGGTCAAGCGAGAGGTCAGACCAAAGTCCCAGGAGTCAACTGAGGGTCACGAGAAGGTCAGAATGACAATGCATTACAAACTAGCTTCAACAACGAGGGCCGGGATCAATTGGGGTCAATAATTGCTCGAGCCACAAAGGCTGAACTAACAAAGCTTCGAGATTCCCCCCTAAGTCATTACCCATTTTTTTCACTGCGTGTAAGTCAAGAAAGACCGACATTAAGGAGATCTGCTGCTTAGATAATCTCATTACTGCAATGACGTATTGGGCGTCTAGAAGGCGATAGGGGTGAATATGGACCAAAAAACGGAAGATCGTTTAGAGATGATGAAGATGAGTGTATTCGTCTAGTTGTGCTTGCGGGGGTTGAGCTGTGGCTCTTTGGTCCCGCCTCTCAATCGTCAATCAACTGGTGTACAGGTTCCTGAGCCTATTGGGCTCTTATCATTTCTACACTTGAAACTGTGTATGGAGTCAGCCTTCACCACATCACTTCCTAATGCATTCCACCTGTTAACCACTCTGACACTGAAAAGGTTATTTCTAATATCTCTGTGGCTCATTTGGGTACTCAGTCTCCACCTGTGTGTGTATTCACCTAGTTGTGCTTGCGGGGAGCTCTGGCTCTTTGGTCCCGCCTCTCAATCGCCAATCAACTGGTGTATAGGTTCCTGAGCCTACTGGGCTCTATCATATCTACACTTGAAACTGTGTTGACCAGACCCGTTGCACGCCTTCAAACTGTGTATGGAGTCAGCCTCCTTCACCACATGTGTGTGTGTGTGTGTGTGTGTGTGTGTGTGTGTGTGTGTGTGTGTGTGTGTGTGTGTGTGTGTGTGTGTGTGTGTGAGAGAGAGAGAGCGGGTGTGTATCACACTAATCCACAGTTCGATGCCCCCTGAACCGTTAGCGTGAGGAGCTGGCCAGTGCGATAAGACGCCGACCAGGTGAATCCCTACCCAGTCAGGCCACCAGTCTTGTCTACCTCCCTCCCTCACCCAGCCACCGCCTCAAGGCGTCTACATGTGTGTTTGTCTGTCTTTGGAAACAATCAACTTAAGCTACATAGTGTAAGCAGATGAGTCCGAGGACCAGATTCAGGAAGTAGTTACGCAAGCACTTACGAACGCGAACATCTTCCCTCAATCTTTGACGGCTTTGGTTACATTTATTAAATAGTTTACAAGCATGAAAACTTGCCAATCAACTGTTGGTATTGTTATAAACAGCCTCCAGTGCTTCGGAGCTCATTAACTGTTTAATAATTGTAAACAAAGCCGCCAAAGATTGAGAAAAGATGGACAGGTTCGTAAGTGCTTGCGTAACTGCTTCGTGAATCTGGTCCCAGGCAGATAACGGTCCAGCACGGACCGAAACGTCGTCGTCTCTTCAACTTTTGGTGTGTAGTTTGGTTAACATATTGTGTATAACCAAATACCCTCCATTCGTACTTAAATAGATTGTGGGGCATTCGTTCGATTTCGAATGCTCCTAGAAAATAGCTCAGTCGATTAAGGCATTGTCTGGGATGCTCTCGGACGTAGGTTCGAACCTTTGTCACGGCCCTGGTGGATTTGTTCTCCTAGAATGATAATCTCAAGACGTTCTGTCTTATTTGAAGCTTCGAAGTCGGCCTGATGATGCACTCCAAGTCGAAGTGGAACCTTGCACTCGATGCAAGGTTTCGAGACACTTTCACAGGCCCGAGTCATTCTTGGGTACTTATATCACATTTTAAACGATACATTTTTCTGTTTCTCTTTTCTCGAAATGCTTAAAAAATCGTAGCTTCATGAGCTTTAGTTTCTGGGTTTTATGGTTCTTCATATTGCTAAAGAGCGATTTCTGTTATTAGTGAAAGAGACCAATTAAGTCAGCGGGTGTCAGCAATGTTAGTTATTAGCGGTGTCAGTAGGTGTCAGCAAGTATTGAAAGTGTAACATCAAGAAAGCCAGCAATTGTGGTTATCAGCGTGTCGTTAATAGATACACTGTAGAAGATATAGTGGCTGTCAGTGTTCTCTCAGACTACTGAACTTTCAGACTACTGAAAACTACTTAGTTTTCAGACTAATAAAACACAACTATTAGGTTATCCTGTAATGTGTAGCATGACTCTCTGTTTCCAAACAATCCAGATCTTTTCAGAGTCTAACCTGAACCAATGTCAATCTTTTCAGATATCTTTTCAAGACAGTTTTCTAGGCGAGTGATGACCATTCGCCTCTTTTGGAAACGCCAAGCATCTGCCTCCGCGTGTGTGCTTGTCTGTTCTAAGGCCCATTAATAATCTTCCAACGGAGGGGACGATTAGCCGTAAGACTAATTTCTCCATGACAGGAACGCCTCTGGCCCAACCGGTGCTACTGTCATCATGACCCAGCAATCACCAACAACAAGAACATGTCTCTCATGCAACTACCCTCATTAAACGAATTCCGAATGCTCTTTAATACAGCCGCCAAACCCCTTGTTTATGAGTGAAAAGCGGTTTATATACGCACCTTGTCATTAGGCTAGGCTCGTTAAAGCGGTGGCCGCCGTCCTCCATAGCATATTCATCATTTTGTAACATATTGTGTACTAAACATAGGCTTGTTCTCATATATAAGTTAATATTATTACGTATTAAAGTTCTGTTTAGAGTTAGGTGTAGGTTATGTTAGGTGTAGGTTAGGTGTAGGTTAGGTGTAGGTTAGGTTAGGTTAGGTGTAGGTTAGGTTAGGTTAGGTTAGGTGTAGGTTAGGTTAGGTTAGGTGTAGGTTAAGTTAGGTGTAGGTTAGGTTAGGTGTAGGTTAGGTTAGGTGTAGGTTAGGTTAGGTTAGGTTAGGTGTAGGTTAGGTTAGGTTAGGTTAGGTTAGGTGTAGGTTAGGTTAGGTTAGGTGTAGGTTAGGTGTAGGTTAGGTTAGGTGTAGGTTAGGTTAGGTGTAGGTTAGGTTAGGTGTAGGTTAGGTTAGGTGTAGGTTAGGTTATGTTAGGTGTAGGTTAGGTTAGGTGTAGGTTATGTTATGTTAGGTGTAGGTTAGGTTAGGTGTTTAGATTCCGTCTCATCACTCTAGAGTCTGGATTCTACTATCCATTCTATCTCTCTAGATACTATCCCCCCTCCTTCTTCCTAGTAGTCCACTTCCTGACATGCTCAGGCATTTCTAATGCTCATGCACAGACCACATTATTTCATGTGAACTTCTTTATTTCTCTCTGTCTCTCTTTCGTTCTCTCTCTCTCTCTCCCTCTTTCTCTCGGGCAGGATCATGTATACATCTCTCCAT
>WNGS01007182.1:7162269-7183755 GCA_020271785.1 Procambarus virginalis
TTTCTTGATGTACACTTTCAATACTTGCTGACCCCTACTGACACCGCTAATAACTACTAACATTGCTGACACCCGCTGACTTAATTGGTCTTCACTAATAACAGAAATCGCTCTTTAGCAATATGAAAACCATAAAAACCAGAAACTAAGCTCATGAAGCTACGATTTTTTTAAGCATTTCGAGAAAGAGAAACAGAAAAAAATGTATCGTTTTAAATGTGATATAAGTACCCAAGAATGACTCGGGCCTGTGAAAAGTGTCTCGAAACCTTGCTCGAGTGCAAGGTTCCACTTCGACTTGGAGTGCATCATCAGGCCGACTTCGAAGCTTCAATAAGACAGAACGTCTTGATATTATCATTCTAGGAGAACAAATCCACCAGGGCCGTGACGAAGGTTCGAACCTACGTCCGAGAGCATCCCAGACAATGCCTTAATCGACTGAGCTATTTTCTAGGAGCATTCGAAATCGAACGAATGCCCCACAATCTATTTTAAGTACGAATGGAGGGTATTTGGTTATACACAATATGTTTACCAAAACACACACCAAAAGTTGAAGAGACGACGACGTTTCGGTCCGTGCTGGACCGTTATCTGCCTGGGACCAGATTCACGAAGCAGTTACGCAAGCACTTACGAACCTGTCCATCTTTTCTCAATCTTTGGCGGCTTTGTTTACAATTATTAAACAGTTAATGAGCTCCGAAGCACCAGGAGGCTGTTTATAACAATACCAACAGTTGATTGGCAAGTTTTCATGCTTGTAAACTATTTAATAAATGTAACCAAAGCCGTCAAAGATTGAGGAAAGATGTACACGTTCGTAAGTGCTTGCGTAACTACTTCTTGAATCTGGTCCTCGGACTCATCTGCTTACACTATGTAGCTTAAGTTGATTGTTTCCAAAGACAGACAAACACACATGTAGACGCCTTGAGGCGGTGGCTGGGTGAGGGAGGGAGGTAGACAAGACTGGTGGCCTGACTGGGTAGGGATTCACCTGGTCGGCGTCTTATCGCACTGGCCAGCTCCTCACGCTAACGGTTCAGGGGGCATCGAACTGTGGATTAGTGTGATGCACGCCCGCTCTCTCTCTCTCACACACACACACACACACACACACACACACACACACACACACACACACACACACACACACACACACACACACACACATGTGGTGAAGGAGGCTGACTCCATACACAGTTTGAAGGCGTGCAACGGGTCTGGTCAACACAGTTTCAAGTGTAGATATGATAGAGCCCAGTAGGCTCAGGAACCTATACACCAGTTGATTGACGATTGAGAGGCGGGACCAAAGAGCCAGAGCTCAACCCCCGCAAACACAACTAGGTGAATACACACACAGGTGGAGACTGAGTACCCAAATGAGCCACAGAGATATTAGAAATAACCTTTTCAGTGTCAGAGTGGTTAACAGGTGGAATGCATTAGGAAGTGATGTGGCGAAGGCTGACTCCATACACAGTTTCAAGTGTAGAAATGATAGAGCCCAATAGGCTCAGGAACCTGTACACCAGTTGATTGACGATTGAGAGGCGGGACCAAAGAGCCACAGCTCAACCCCCGCAAGCACAACTAGACGAATACACTCATCTTCATCATCTCTAAACGATCTTCCGTTTTTTGGTCCATATTCACCCCTATCGCCTTCTAGACGCCCAATACGTCATTGCAGTAATGAGATTATCTAAGCAGCAGATCTCCTTAATGTCGGTCTTTCTTGACTTACACGCAGTGAAAAAATGGGTAATGACTTAGGGGGGAATCTCGAAGCTTTGTTAGTTCAGCCTTCGTGGCTCGAGCAATTATTGACCCCAATTGATCCCGGCCCTCGTTGTTGAAGCTAGTTTGTAATGCATTGTCATTCTGACCTTCTCGTGACCCTCAGTTGACCCCTGGGACTTTGGTCTGACCTCTCGCTTGACCTTGCCGTTGCTAGTGCGTGTTGGGGACGTCTGCAACGATCTAGGTCGCTTCAGACGGCTTCTGTTTTGGTCCTTTTAAGTCAACAACGTTCAAAATAAAGGGTACTATGACAAATAGCGGCTCTCACATTTCCACGGTTTTTTAATGCGTTATTTGAATAGCTTACGTTGGTTCATATGTTTTAGCACCCCTTATTCTGTACGTTGTGACAAATCCAGAGAACGGGGAATAATTATCAAGGGAAGCTATTGGACCACTGTTGTGGATCTTGGCTCCAAAAAAGTCTGAATGTACTGAAGATAATATTCCCTCTTGGAAATGACCTAAAATTTAGGTCATTTTAAAAGTAACTTCCTAAAAAGTTACTTCCTAAAAAGTTACTTCCTAAAAAGTTATTTTCCAAAAACACTCATTAGGGAGAGGGTTACACCCCAATTAATTTAGATATCTTCGTATTATGATAATTGTTTTAAGAATGATACTTTCTGATGAAGAGATCGCAAATTATCATCCAAAACGTAATTCTAAATTAAATAAAATGGCAAAGGAGAAAGGAAATAAATTATCCGGGGAAAGCACCAAGCCATTACGACTATATAGCACTGGGAAGGGGTCAGGATAAGGATTTGGGATGGGACGGGGGATGGAATGGTGCCCCAACCACTTGTGGACGGTCGGGGATTGAACGCCGACCTGCATGAAACGAGACCGTAGCTCTACCGTCCAGCCCATGTGGTTGTGGATCAAGCAGGTCCCTTATCGGGCATACCAAAAATGTAAATAAAACATGACTTCCTTTGAACTTTAGCGATTGTGTTATCCTCGAACAAACTTATGACCTTCGTCTAATGTTATTTTGACCTTTAAAAGTGGACCTTGAACTTTATAATACCTTCTGACACCTTCTCCTTCATTTCGTGTGAGCAAGTAGCCGTGGGAGGTAACCGTGACTTTCGTTAAACGTTAGGAAATGTATATGTTTATCTCTCAGAATGTTTGGTAATATGATTATTGTTTGTGATGTGTGTATATGTATGTATTAACACGATGTACTGAACGGGGTGAGAATAGCTTGAGCTGCCTCATCCCTTTGTGTGTATTTTACATCAATAAACGTATTTCAATTTCAATTTCGTTAAACGTTCGTTCGACGTCATGATCTTGGTGACCAAACCACAAACTTGAAAGGGAAGGGACGACGCCGTTTCGGTCCGTCCTGGACCATTCTCAAGTAGAATGTGACCGAAACGTCGTCGTCTCTTCACTTTCTAGTGTGTGGGGGTTAGTCAACACTTCTCAGCCACGTTGTGACTCCTCATAACCTTATTGTGACCCCTCTTCTTGGCTTGTCTGTTCCTGTATGTTACACAATGTGTGTTAGTCACCGGAAATTGAAGTCACATAGTGCCTAAGCTGCATCTCGAGACCTGACTGACCTACACACCAAGTGGTAATGGAATCTCTTAACTTATCTCCTCGAAGATGGCCATAACAGTTAAGTGACGAAGGAATACAAAAATCTTAACTGATAGTAAAGTTATTTTGGTGAGACAGTTACGAGGAGAAGGACTGGGAAGGGAAGGATCAGAATCTCCAAGCCATTACGACTATATAGCACTTGGAAGGGGTCAGGATAAGGACTTGGGATGGGACAGGGGAGGAGAAGAATGGTGCCCAACCACCTGGACGGTCGGGGATTGAACGCCGACCTGCATGAAGCTAGACCGCCGCTCTACCGTCCAGCCAAAGTGTCTGGGCTGCAAATGGTTATCTTGAGGTTATCTTGAGATGATTTCGGGGCATTAGTGTCCCCGCGGCCTGGTCTTCGACCAGGCCTCCACCCCCAGGAAGCAGCCCGTGACAGCTGACTAACACCCAGGTACCTATTTTACTGCTAGGTAACAGGGGCATAGGGTGAAAGAAACTCTTCCCATTGTTTCTCGCCGGCGCCCAGGATCGAACCCGGGACCACAGGATCACAAGTCCAGCGTGCTGTCCGCTCGGCCGACTGGCTCCCGAAGAAATGGGGAAGAGTGGAAGGAATAACAGAAACACTCAATAAAGCAGGGAAGTGAGACGCAGCGAGTTAAAAAATACAGCAGAGATAATCCATGTGTTTACTCCCATTTAGAACGTACAGTTGGTTCGAGTCTAGTACCGAGGCTGTGAATGACAGCAGCCTGAATTATTCCATTAAGGGAAGACGCAGAATGAACACGTGGCAGCCAAGTTTCATTCCTCCTCAGTCTTTCATACAAGACCTTCCTTCACTTCTTAATTCTTACCCGCCAAACACACACCGAAACTACGACGTTGGTACAACGTTCGAACAAGTTTTAACACCTAACCAGTTATAACAACCAATATAGCCAGTTGTAACAACGTTCTAATACGTCATAAACACGTTAAGCCAAGATATAACAACTTTATTACAAGTTGTAATAAGCGGAAAATAGAGACAGTTTCGGTTTGTGTTTCCAGGGTACAAGCTTCCTTCCTCAGTTCCTCCTCCCTTCTCTTAAAGAATTTTTATCATCGATTAAATCCAGTTCTCATTATGATATCTATCAACAGACCTTATAAATTAACTTCTAAAAGTGAAAATAGTTTCATCATACGTTCATTCAGAGAGAACTTGACAGACTTGAAAACGTCACATCAGTTTGGATATCGTTTAATACCTGATAACACATGCCAACTGGCGTTAAAAGCTGACGTTGTTGTTGTTGTTTAAGATTCGCTACCTAGAACAAAAAGTTCCAAGTAGCACAGGCTATGATGAGCCCGTAGTGGACTTTTTTGAAAAAGCTGACATTATTTGAGGTCCGGAAAAGAATATCACCAACGGCATGATGCCTCAAATTCTGATGGACTTGATAGATCGTCTGCAAATGCCATAGTCTTAAAATCCTTCTATATAAATTCTAAGAGAATAATTTTACCTTGTTAGGAAACTCATGTAAGTAAATTATTCATTGAAGATTATTCATTTCAGGTACTTTTCTTCATGGCTTATATTGCCTCATTGATGGTCATCAAAGATGCAATGGTTTCGTATCTCTCTATTACATTTTGTTAGGCTGTGTGTATCACCTTCCCATCAAAACGTCTCCTCGAGCCCAAGCACCAGACACAACCTCCACTCCCCTTGCAGCGCTGGAGTCTGACGTACGTTAAACACACTACATTATATACCTCTCACACTCCTCCTCCAAGTGCCCAATCGTTACCACCCGCAGCCTGCACTTCCTCGTATGCTTTAATCTCGTTAACTCCGCCTTCTCATATTTCCTTGCTCCTATCTACACCCTGCCGACACCTCGCCTCACCTGTTTCTCAATTACTCCCTGTGTAGCCTGCCTACACTTGCGTTCTGTTGATTATTCACTCTATCAGCTCCAGTATGCCTCCTCGGAGGGCATTCATCAGGCCCCACACAGCCCGCAGGAGATGCTGGGGGCATCATGGGACCCCAGGCTACTGAAGATAAACTTTCCATTGAAATATTTTTGTTTCAGTATTTCTCGTACAAGGGGAGAGATATATTTCTCTTCAATTTTTATATTTTCTTCACGTTTTCTCATTTTGTTAATTTATATAATGCACTTGTACACACAGGTGTTGATATCACACCGAACCTGTCCCCAGAGGCTCACATCAAAAGGATATCATCAGCGGCATATGCTAGACTGGACAACATAAGAACTGCCTTTAGAAACTTATGTAAGGAATCGTTCAGGACCCTGTATACCACTTATGTCAGACCTATCCTGGAATATGCAGCTCCAGCTTAAAGTCCATACCTAGTTAAACACAAGACAAAGTTAGAGAAAATTCAGAGGTATGCCACCAGACTCGTCCCAGTGTGGGAAATACCTGATGCGATTGATAAGAGAGGAGACTACCAGAGACTTGTACTGAACTAAATTAAAAAATTACTGTATGCAAATTAATTCAACTAAAATCTCTAGCTAGGGTTGTAAATCCTAGCTCCTCTTTTCCTAATGACAGATTGTGGGCTGTAAGGGGCAGGTGGGGTGAGTGAATTAGTTGATAGGTTGATTGAAAATCCACATTCCACCTGCCAACAGGTATCTCACATCAGCTTGTATTTTATACAAGGATAAGATTTAATAAATTAAGTTATTTGACTGAACACTGGCTCTGTTTAAATCAGAGATTTAAACATACACAGTCTAGCCTAGCACCATAGCTATTAACAGCCAATGCACTTATACTATAAACAATTTAAATAGTAAATTGTAGAAGTATGATAAATGACCCTAAATATGGTCTAAGTAATGTTACTAAGTACTAAAATTATATTCAATTAAATGAACTTATATGATTACTTAAAAAATAACTAAGCAAGCAATTGTTAACTTATTTATATATTCAAGTATATATGCAATTTATTTATATTCAATTAATATGATGAAGTACAGTCAGCTTGACTGAATCTCTTCCAACACTAAGGACACTAATGAGGTTTTGTTTACTTATTGCTACCGAATCTTTTCTGACACAATGGACACTCATGAGGTCTAGTGCTGGATAAGACTCTACTGCTGTTCTATGATATTAATAAACTTACTGAGATATGAGGCGTTGCCTCGCTTTATAACCGACACAGACAGACTTATAGGGTATATTAAAGTCACACAAGCATACAATTGGCCAACTATATACCAACATAAACTTCAATATACTTCTCTGCCAGCCGGGTGCCTTGTCTGACAGTTGCCAGACTGATTACTCTCTTGTCACGAGTTTAGGCACAATATTTTGTATCTAACAGCTTTGCTGTATGATGATGATCTGGTAGCATTGCTACGTGATTGTCCCTGCAGTTGCAGAAGAATGATAGTTGATGAAGATTAGGAATAAAGTGGTGGAGACCTTGTCACTGTGAGCTCCACTATACACTCTTATTTTATATAAATGTTCTAGGATTTTCCTTGTAGATATTGTCCAGGTACTCCCCAAGTTCTAGAGAGTATTCACTGGTGATGATGATATTAGATAAGGTGTCCTTGAGCTGGTAATGGTTGCTAAGGATCCGTCACACGTGTTCACAGATGTCAACAAACGCGTGGCCCATGGGGTCTCCTGGGCGCTTCTGCTCCCAGATGCCCCTACCATGCTCCCAGAGCACGGTAGTCTTCTATGAATATTGATTGATTATTTTTACAGTCTAGACTTATGATTGAGATAAGATGTGATTATAATATAATTAGATATAGGATATAAAGATTATAAGTAGTACTTGCTAGCACTACTGATTCTTATTAAGGATTCGATTTATAATCCCTACCGGATATTGAATCAATGTTCCAATAATGTTTTAATTAAAAAATCCTTCTAGAAGCTTCCGGATCCATGAGAGATCATGCACAAAGTCATGTAGGCATCTATAGGCCCAATGGTGTACGTGATCATAGTGGCATTATCATCTAGGATCAAGATATATAATGAATCTATTGTGATTCTGATATGATTTTTGATATATAGAAATAATACATTTCTTAGATGATTATTAGATATGGTGGGAAAAATTTCCCACATCTTCCAGAGGGAGAGAACTGGCACAGAGTCCAATACTAAAGACATTAGTAACCCTATGTATTTATTTACTCTCCATCAGATTGATAATACAAGTGCAAATTTTGCTTGCACTTTTGTGCGGCTGTCCATTGTGGACGATTGTGTCTGTTAGGAGTATGTGGGTCATGTGGAGTTAGTGTCTTGAGGTCTCTCAGGATCTAACTGCAGCTGGCTCACTGATTCCATGTGGATGAGTTTGTCCAATGTCTTTAGGGAAGTTGTTCCTTTAGACAGGATTTTGACTATTCTCAGAATCCCCTGGCTATCTGGATGGACTGAGACAACTTTACCTAATGGCCAGTCAGCCCTAGGGCCATCACTGTCTACCAAGACAATAATGCCAGGTTGGAGATTAGATATATTATGTGGGACATTGGCCCCATAGTGATGTTCTCGTAGAGATGTAAGATATTCTTTTGTCCAAACATCATTCCATTTTTGGATTATGCTGGACAGATGCTTATACCCCTGAACCAACTCGCTCTGACCCACATATGAGGGATCTCTGATCTCATCATCCACTAGAGATGGTACTGGAGTCAGAAGTCTTCCATACATTAGGTGTGCAGGACTTAATGGCTCATGTTGAGTAGGATCATCAGACAAGTAAGTCAAAGGCCGGTTATTCACCCTTGATTCTATTTCCGTGATTACTGTCTGGAGTTCTTGAAGATTGATTTTCTGACGGTGTAGAGATTTTCTCAAGGATCTTTTGACAGTTCCTATTAACCGTTCATAAAATCCTCCATGCCATGGGGCTCTCGGAGAGATAAATTTCCATCTGTAATGACGCTGTTCCAGTGTGAAAGTAACTGCAGGATGGGAACAAATTTCCCGTAGACATGCTTCTCCAGCTACCAAGTTTGCTCCATTGTCTGAAATCATCAGCTTGGGGCATGAACAGCGTGCTGCGAATCTGCGGAAAGCCTGTATAAATGATTGAGCAGTCATATCGGGTGTTACCTCTAAATGTACTGCCCTGGTGGTAGCACAGGTGAACAGACAGATGTATGCCTTGATAGGTTGCTTATCTAGAGTCCCTGTTAGATATATTGCTCCTGTATAATCTACTCCTGTCGTTTCGAAAGGGTGTAGATGGACCACTCGTTCCTTTGGTAGGGGTGGTGGCCCTGGATAAGAGCAAGTTTTTGGATCGTACCTTCGGCATATCATGCAATTTTTCAAGATTGATTTGGCTGACTGTTTTCCCTGAGGAATCCAGTACTGCTGTCTGATTTGTGTGAGTGTGTCTAACACTCCTCCATGTTTGATGATTTGTTGATGTGTATGTAACAATCAACCTGGTGATCCAATGATTTTTTGGTAAAACCCATGGATGCACGGTGTCTAGATTGACATCTGCATGTTTAAGTCTCCCTCCACAACGCAAAATGTTGTGATTTTCTTGGTCTATCCACAGACCGAGATTGTGTTTTAACTTATGCGGAAGATTTTCATAGTTATTCCCATAAGTTTCTCTCTGGGCTTGTCTTACCCAATAGATAAGTGCATCTGGAAAAGTGTATTTTATACCTCTTTACCTGAGATATTGAAACACGTTCTGTGTTACATTGATTAATTTGATGAGCGAGGAGTAACGAGTACAATCCAAGACTGATATTTGAGCTTGCTGCCTGGTGGTAGTTATGGTTTGTGTCGTGATGACGTGTGGCTTTTGTTCAGGCCAACTACCATTCACTAACCATCTAGGCCCATGAAACCAAATATCTGCCTTTGCAAACTGTTTAAATGTCATACCTCTTGATAAAAGATCAGCTGGATTTTCTTTTGTTGGTACATGCAACAATTGAAAGCCTGCGGAAATTTCTTTAATTTCCGAGACGCGATTTTTTACATAGGGAGTCGGACAGTTGTCGTTTCGTACCCATTGTAAGACAGCTTCATTGTCAGACCATATAATGACATCTTTGATGTTCATGGTAGACAAGACTTGTTTGATATGCACTGCTAAGCGTGTGCCAGTTAGCAGTGCTGTTAGTTCCATCTGAGGCAAAGTCCTCTTTTTTAATGGAGCGACTCTGGCCTTAGAGGTGATAAGATATGATTGATTAGAAGTCACTAAGCACAAGCTCCAAAAGCTTTGGCTGACGAGTCTGCGAATACATGTAGTGATACTTCATCATTTCCTCGACTATGTGTCTTGGAAAGATTATCTTTTCGACTAAAGTTTGTTCTTGAGCCACTTCCATCCAAGCTTTTGTAACTGGAGTGGTAGTGGATCATCCCAACCAACTTTAGTCTTCCAAGCTTCTTGCACCAATAAACGCCACTTGATAGTTAAAGGATTTAGTAGACCAAGTGGGTCGAATACTTTGCTAACTTGTGAAAGCAAATCCCTTTTTGTGGCAATGCAGTAATTTACTGGTACAGATCTGATTGAAATTGTGTCCGAGATTAGATCCCACTCCATACCTTACACCTTTTGTGATTCTGGTACGTGATATTCAGGGTAATCTCTTGCTATTTGATTATTCAATGTTGCATTATTAGAGGCCCAAGATTGTAGTGGCATGTTGGCACCTTGTAGCTCCTTGTTGGCCTCTTGATATAATTGTAACAGTTCAGTAGTACTGTTAACTGTCCCTTGAAAATTATCTACATATAGATTCTGACTGATTTCAGCTTTATAGGGACTTGATGATTTCTTCAGATGAGTATCTAGAGTTGCTTGCAATAGAAATGGACTACTTGGCACCGAAAAGTACTGATGAGAATCTGTAAGACATATAGGACTATTGATATCTTCTGGATCTCTACCCATAGAAACTTAGTGAAGTCTCTATTCNGTGGGAAGTTTGAAAGGGAGGTTATCTTAAGGATATCTGAGTTGATTTCGGGGCTTTAGTGTCCCCTCGGCCCGTCCTCGACCAGGACTCCACACCCCAGGAAGCACCCATGTCAGCTGACTAACTCCCGGATACCTATTTACTGCTAGGTAACAGGGGCATAGGGTGAAAAGAACTCTGCCCATCGTTTCTCGCTGGCGCCCGGGATCGAACCGGGACCACAGGATCACGTGTACAGCGTGCTATCCGCTCGGCCGGCAGACGGGGCGGTATATCTGTTAAATAACACAGGTGTCCGGAGACCAGCTCTGCGTGGACTGAAATTGGCGTAGAACAGAAAGGGGATTTGTCCATACCTGCACGAATCGTGGTCCTATTCGTATACGAATTAATAGCAAGTGTTCCGTGATATGACGAAATTAGATTAGATGGGAGCGGTGGTTGAGCGGACAGAACACTGGACGCGTGATCCTGTGGTCCCAGGTTCGATAACGGCGCCGGCGAGAAACAATGGGCAAAGTTTCTTTCACCCTATGCCCCTGTTACCTAGCAGTAAAATAGGTACCTGGGTGTTAGTCAGCTGTCACGGGCTGCCTCCTAGAGGGTGGAGGCCTGGTCGAGGACCGGGCCGCGGGGACACTAAGCCCCGAAATCATCTCAAGATAACCTCAAGATAACGGGTTGGATGATGTTATTATCTAACAAGTAACAAATTTCATTGAATTTAAAGTTAATATATAAAATAACATTCCCTTGAGATCTCAGAAGTCCCAACCATTGTATTAGTCGGTATAGAGATGGTAGAGCTTCGAGCATGTCGGCGTTCGATCCTCGACGTCCACCATATTCATAACATGAATATTAAATTTTGCATGTAATATTAAATATAAAATTGGTACCTGCTTGATGGGGTTCTGGGAGGTCTTCTACTGCCCAAGCCCGGCCGAGGCCAGGCTTGACTTGTGAGAGTTTGGTCCACCAGGCTGTTGCTTGGAGCGGCCCGAGGCAGGCTTGACTTGTGAGAGCTTGGTCCACCAGGCTGTTGCTTGGAGCGGCCCGCAGGCCACATATACCTGCTTGATGGGGTTCTGGGAGTTGTTCTACTCCCCAAGCCCGGCCCGAGGCCAGGCTTGACATGTGAGAGTTTGATCCAACAGGCTGTTGCTTGGAGCGACCCGCAGGCCCACATACCACAGACCGGTTGGTCCGGCTGGGAACGGGTCCTCGTTCTATCCCTGATGTTTCTCCTTATGATCCTCCCAAGTGCAATATTTCTCAACAGTTTTGAAACTATCAATATAAATTTCTAAGTGATACGTGGAACATGACACAGCAACATGGATGAATTCCAGTGAAAAGGTTAACACGTTCTAAAAAAAATTATAATATACATATTTAATATAAACTTCATTAAACCGGCAATAAGAGCCATGATAACAACAAACCTTAATAACTGATTGGTAAATAGTTTGGCTCTGAAACAGGTGACTGCAGCTGCAAAAAAATAACTTTTATGCAGTTTTTTTTGTTAGAAATACAATACAGGCTCGACTTCATCAGAAAGTCGAACAAGAGGGGACAAGGCTCTGAGGCCCAATATGATTACTAAACAGTGGAATATTCTAACTTTGTATCATGTCTATCGGTCAAAAAAAGGAGCTTCCCTTGCATCCATAAAGTGATATTTTGAAATTTCTTGTTTTAAAGAAATAATGAAAATCAAATTCCCTCTGCAACGAATTTATAGACAAAAAAACATCTATCTGTAATTAGCACGAACAAACTATAGAACAATAATTACCAGGCTGTTAGTGCAACATTAAATGCACCTTGCTAACAATAATAGAAAGCTTGATCAAAAAACAATTCTCCCAAGAAAATGAGCAAACTGTGTTATAGGTTTCATGCATATTAGCAGTTGGAGGTTGCTAACGGCGCCCTGCGGACCTTTACTGCTAAAGGAAGCCGTTACCAAGAGTAAACTGAACAGCTGAATAGTTTACATGTGTGGCAGAGGAGTGTTGCTTTCAGCACTTACAGACGGCACCGAGGTAAGTGCTGGGGGGGGGGGACAGGGTGAGTGCTGGGGGGGGGACAGGGTAAGTGCTGGGGAATGAGTGAAGTGTTCTTGCCTAGAACAAGCCAGGTGTTCTTGCTTAGAGCATCTAAGAACATCTTAAATGTTCTTGCCCATATTCCCTGGTTGAGTTTGACATTTCAAGTCATGCCTCTGAATTTTTTTACCATCGGTCGTCAATTCCAATTTACAGACACTAATTTACGCTCTGTTCTATCTGTTATACCTGGAGATAAATTCAACAACTTCCTCTGATAATTATCTGCAGTTGCTTGCAATCCTAGCAATAATTATGTATTTATTTATATCTTGCAAATTTGCGTATACACAGTCCGTCCGCTTAAGGTTTTCCAGCGTCAAAAACTGTCCCCATTATCTCTAAATAAAATTCAGGGCCTGAATTTAGCATATTCGTATCTACTTATGCAATTTGTCCATATTTTCTCGGTCATGGAGGCTTTGTATTGATTAAAGAGTTTACATGTAGACGAGGAGTTACAATAACGTGGCTGAAATATGTTGACCAGACCACACACTAGAAGGTGAAGGGTTGACGACGTTTCGGTCCGTCCTGGACCATTCTCAAGTCGATTGTGATTGGGTCCAGGATAGACCGAAATGTCGTCGTCGTCCCTTCACTTTCTAGTGTGTGTTCTGGTCAACATAGAGTTTACATGTTTCAAAACACTGTAAAGGTGGTTTTTAAATCTAAGATTAATATTTTCGTTGATAACGCGTAATGTTTTATAGAGGGTTAGGGCTCCAGGAACGATTGTATGTATATGCTTGTATATGTATGTATATACCTGTATATGTATGTATATGCCTGTATATGTATGTATATGCCTTCCAATTATGGAAGGGCTGTGTCCTTGCTGTTTTTGTTTTAGATTTAGCTACTAGGAACAAAAAGTTGCAAGTAGCACGGGCTATGGTGAGCCCGTTAGAGGACATACCTGGCACAGGAGCGGGTAAGTAGCACGGGCTGTGGTGAGCCCGTAGTGGACTTACCTGGCACAGGAGCGGGGCAAGTAGCACGGACTATGGTGAGCCCGTAGTGGACTTACCTGGCACAGGAGCGGGGCAAGTAGCACGGGCTATGGTGAGCCCGTCAGAGGACTTACCTGGCACAGGAGCGGGGCAAGTAGCACGGGCTATGGTGAGCCCGTCAGAGGACTTACATGACACAGGAGCGGTGCTGTCTCTCTGGTTGTGTCCTGTCTCATGGTCCATATTAACGTTACGGACAGTAGCGGTGGGTGTGGTGGTTAGCGATCAGGTGAGGTGGGAAGAGGTTGGTTGAGATTGAATTGGACTTCTGGACTTTGACTTCTCCAAAGTCCCGGGGGTTTTAGAGGCGTTTAGAGTCTCCTGGGGTTCTTTGGAGTGTTGAAGGGTTGATTTCCGTGTCTGTTGGAGTGGCGGAATGCATGAAAGTTGGTTTCTGAGACTATTCAGGCAGCGGAAACGTATATATATGGCCTCTTGAATTTGCTGCAGGCTGGGTTGCTATGGCGGAATTGCAGGCTGGAGCGGGATTTGAAAAGTTCCAAAAAACTCCCCTGCCTGCCAAATCCACTCTTAGGTATAGTGCACAGGGCTGTATAAACATGTTATATTTCCGTGTATGTATGTTATTCTATGATATTTGTGGGTGGCATAGATGGCAGTAAAGCCGACGAAGAGGAGAATTAAGAAATGAATAGAGAAGTTATAAGTAAATGGTAAATATGAGCTGTCAACGTAGACTTGAGACAGTCCGCCCCATGGACTGAGAGATGCTTAGAGTCCACCATCTCAATCTTCCCTATCTGGACTTGTATTTCAGCTGTTTATATCATATGTACACAATGAACGGTCAGATAATATAAATAAAAATTCGGCAGTACGGTCTATGTGGATGATTGGAAGCTCTCCCTCACGAATGGAGATTTTATACATTGCATACCGTCACCTTGGCGTGGGCGAATGTTGCTCGTGTTGCATTTGCATCTTCCCTGGAGGTTGCAATAGAAAGTGGCTTAGCAGGCTTTCCATCGTGTCTTATTTCTGCATTTTCCTTTCACGTTGTTTGTTGTCATTGCAATGCACCTCACTGACTTGGCTTTTCCCCCGGATCGTCGTTTGATGTTCAAAAGTGTCGCGTCGTGTCAGAAAATGCCTTTTCTGACATCTCTGGTTGATGTTTGCTATTTTCTTCGACGGTCCGCAGGTGTTCTTTCACCTCAAGGCGTCTCACGTTCCTTTTGAACCTTCTTGGCCCTTGGATCAGGTGTTGACCAAACCACACACTAGAAAGTGAAGGGACGACGACGTTTCGGTCCGTCCTGGACCATTCTCAAGTCGATTCACAATCGACTTGCTATTGGTCCAGGACGGACCGAATCGACGTCGTCCCTTCACTTTCTAGTGTGTGGTTTGGGTCGACATATTTCAGCCACGTTATTGTGACTCCTCGTCAGCTTTGTATCAGGTTTTGACGTTTCTGTTCTCTCCACACTTTGAGGATTTCTTTAAATTAGAAATTGTCATAAAACAGTTTTTCGATCATTTGGTATAGTGACATTCTCCCATAATTACTGGTTAGGTTTTTCACGCCCTGTTGCAATATACTCGTGTCACTGCAATTTATGCACTCATTTCTGCGCATTCTTTATCAGTGCCAAGAGCTTTCCAATTTGGTTAACTTCTGCAGTGATAAATTAAGCTTTGTCTCACGTAATATCTACTGGAAATGTATCTTGCATTCTTCCCACACCAACAAGATCACATTCATATTTGGAATTCTTTGATAAATTCACATAATCTGAGCTTGTTCGTCATTTTCTCTGGTTCCCTTCCTTTCTTGTCTCGTATTCCTCACTATTGATTAAGTATTCTGTACAGGTGAATTAACTACCTCCTTTGACCTTGTTTTGCTTGCAATGTGGCCACTTAGTTGCAGCTGGGATATCGGCTGATTGCCATAGCGATAATTGATATTTGATTTTACTTACTGATGAGTTGAGAATTAATAAATCTGGAGTTGATTAGTGATAGTGTGTTTGTGGCTAGAGATTGATTTGCCTCACTGGGCACTCCGTGCTCTGAACGACATTGACCTGAGAGCAACAGCTCTCCTCTAAAGGACCCATATTATGGTGCCCAGAAAGACTTGGATCAATGTCCAACTTGCTCAAAAGGAATGTGTTGACTTTTATTTTATCGAGAGAATGTCGTAGTCTAGTCGCTAGAAGCGTGTGGCTCGGAAAACCCACAGCATAGGTTCGAATACTCATCACTGCGCCTACGAATTTTCTGATTGTTGCAGTCACGTTAGTGTGATGCCTCTCTGTGTACTGACTTTATGCAGGCGATGAGTCACAATAACGTGGCTAAAGTATGTTGACCAGACCACACAATACTAGGTGAAGGGACGAAGACGTTTCGGTCCGTTCTGGACCATTCTCAAGTCGATTGTGATCAAGTCACAATCGACTTGAGAATGGTCTAGGACGGACCGAAACGTCGTCGTCCCTTCACCTTCTAGTGTGTGGTCTGGTCAACTGACTTTATCATTAGGAGATGATTCTAAGATCCCCTTGAACTGTCTTAAAGTTGACAACATTTCATTAAAACATTTATACTTGTTTCTAGGCTAATGTGAGAGTAATTTTTATGAACTCTAACACAAAGACATGACCTACCTAATCATTTAGCCTCATTCCACTATTTCACAGTCGAATCGTCCTTCTGAATCTCGTATATCGAGATCATGACCCCACTATTTCTTCTTTTCACAAGTTGTGTGACCAGTTACATTTTAAATCTCTGTATTTATTAAATTTTGTGTCTGTTTAATGGACAGGGTCTCCAGGCGGGGGTTGCATTTTCCAGTACTGGTCTCGCGTACGTGGTGTATAATGTTCTGAAATGTTCCTTATTTACCTGACTGCTACTTGGCTGATCCTTCTACTGCGCATGTGCAGTGTGTTTACGCACGCGCAAAATGCCAATTTTTGCGGGTGAAAAAATTTGCCTATTTTGGTTATATTTAAGGTGACGGAGAGGTTGACAGACTCACAATATTTGCACGTCGAGAAATTTGCAGTTTGGTAAAAATGGTCAGATTGGGATTTATTGAATTGCAGAATTTCAAGCGTAATTTTGTAGTGGTGCAATTTTTCAGAAATCGGAATGTCGGGGACGAGCATTTCTCATCATTAACAGGAATTCAACTCCAATAGTCAGGGATTCTAGCTGAGAGCAAGAGAGAACTCAGTTTCATACGGAAATTTGTGTGTGTGTGTGTGTGTGTGTGTGTAATTTCCTAAGTGTAATTACCTAAGTGTAGTTACAGGATGAGAGCTACGCTCGTGGTGTCCCGTCGTCCCAGCACTCTTTGTCATATAACGCTTTGAAACTACTGACGGTCTTGGCCTCCACCACCTTCTCGCCAGCTTGTTCCAACCGTCTACCACTGTTTGCGAAAGTGAATTTTCTTATATTTCTTCGGCATCTGTGTGTGTGTGTGTGTGTGTGTGTGTGTGTGTGTGTGTGTGTGTGTGTATTTTCTTTGGTGTTTACTATTTGTCGCTGCAGAATTGAGTCATTAGCTCTTGGACCCCGCCTTTCTAACAAGCTATCGTGCTGACCTTTTGTGAACAAAATTTAGGTATTCTATTTTAAACGTTCAAACGATATATAATAATTTTCATACTAATAATTCAGGTTATAAATGTTCACATGGTTAGAAAGAATTAGTGAATTATAAAACACTAAATATTTCTTGATTATTTTTAAGAACTGCAGAGATTTTATCTGAAACTTTGTAATACAAGTGTTTACTGTGCAATCTCGTTCAGAAACCTTGCAGGCATAAGTATCAATTACTTTGCAATGCTTTGAAACTTTGCAATTATGAATGCAATCCTTGGAGTATTTACAGGAACCTTTCATGTAAAGCTCGAACAATCCATACATGGTTGGAAGGTTTGGAACAAGGAAGGAAGGAATTATCAAGGAAAAGCGCCAAGCCATTACGACTATATAGCACTGGGAAGGGGTCAGGATAAGGATTTGGGATGGGACGGGGGAAGGAATGGTGCCCAACCACTTGGACGGTCGGGGATGGTTGAACGCCGATCTGCATGAAGCGAGACCGTCGCTCTACCGTCTAGCCCAAGTGATTGGGCAAGTTTGGAACAAACAAGCGCCAACTACACAGATGTGGTTGAGGATTTGGCAAATAAGGACCGCTGAATATTCGAGTCCGAAGGAGAATTTTGTTGAATACAAACGAGCTCGTTATTTTGCAAATTGCGAAAGAACTGGGACAGACATTAAAATATTGCAGGAGCCGTTAAAGGCTCCCTGAAAGATAATATCAAGTGAGGGAAGATTTTCTGTCGTGAATTACTACTGTAATGAGTGAATGGAAAATGACAGTTCAGTAAGAGACAGAAATGATTATTTTTCAAGAGTGAAGAAGACAGATTAAGATGGACAGGCGAGGCGACCCTGCAGACAGATACGTATCAATATAATACAAGACAGAGACCTACGTATAACACATATATCGAGGGTGAGATTTTTATATAAAATATATATTGAAAGAGGCTTTGACTAAAAAATTCCTATAGTGAGACATTCTCAAAAATACTTTCAATAGAGAGATGTATGCATGATCCTGCCCGAGAGAAAGAGGGAGAGAGAGAGAGAGAACGAAAGAGAGACAGAGAGAGAGAAATAAAGAAGTTCACATGAAATAATGTGGTCTGTGCATGAGCATTAGAAATGCCTGAGCATATCAGGAAGTGGACTACTAGGAAGAAGGAGGGGGGATAGTATCTAGAGAGATAGAATGGATAGTAGTATCCAGACTCTAGGTTCTGTCTCATCACTCTAAACACCTAACCTAACCTAACCTTGACCTAACTCTAAAGAGAACTGTAATACGTAATAATATTAACTTATATATGAGAACAAGTCTATGTTTAGTACACAATATGTTACAAAATGATGAATATGCTATGGAGGACGGCGGCCACCGCTTTAACGAGCCTAGCCTAATGACAAGGTGCGTATATAAACCGCTTTTCACTCATAAACAAGGGGTTTGGCGGCTGTATTAAAGAGCATTCGGAATTCGTTTAATGAGGGTGGTTGCATGAGAGACATGTTCTTGTTGTTGGTGATTGCTGGGTCATGATGACAGTAGCACCGGTTGGGCCCAAGGCGTTCCTGTCATGGAGAAATTAGTCTTACGGCTAATCGTCCCCTCCGTTGGAAGATTATTAATGGGCCTTAGAACAGACAAGCACACACGCGGAGGCAGATGCTTGGCGTTTCCAAAAGAGGCGAATGGTCAACACTCGCCTAGAAAACTGTCTTGAAAAGATATCTGAAAAGATTGACATTGGTTCAGGTTAGACTCTGAAAAGATCTACATTGGTTCAGGTTAGACTCTGAAAAGATCTACATGGGTTCAGGTTAGACTCTGAAAAGATCTACATTGGTTCAGGTTAGACTCTGAAAAGATCTACATTGGTTCAGGTTAGACTCTGAAAAGATCTACATTGGTTCAGGTTAGACTCTGAAAAGATCTACATGGGTTCAGGTTAGACTCTGAAAAGATCTTCATTTGTTCAGGTTAGACTCTGAAAAGATCTACATTGGATCAGGTTAGACTCTGAAAAGATCTACATTGGTTCAGGTTAGACTCTGTTAAGATCTACATTGGATCAGGTTAGACTCTGAAAAGATCTACATTGGATCAGGTTAGATTCTGAAAAGATCTACATTGGATCAGGTTAGATTCTGAAAAGATTTACATTGGATCAGGTTAGACTCTGAAAAGATCTGGAGTGTTTGGAAACAGAGACTCATGCTACACATTACAGGATAACCTAATAGTTGTGTTTCATTAGTCTGAAAACTAAGTAGTTTTCAGTACTCTGAAAGTTCAGTAGTCTGAGAGAACACTGACAGCCACTATATCTTCTACAGTGTATCTGTTAACGACACACTGATAACCGCATTTGCTGGCTTTCTTGATGTTACACTTTCAATACTTGCTGACACCCTACTGACACCGCTAATAACTACCATTGCTGACACCCGCTGACTTAATTGGTCTCGTTCACTAATAACAGAAATCGCTCTTTAGCAATATGAAGAACCATAAAAACCCAGAAACTAAAGCTCACGAAGCTACGATTTTTTAAGCATTTCGAGAAAAGAGAAACAGAAAAAATGTATCGTTTAAAATGTGATATAAGTACCCAAGAATGACTCGGGCCTGTGAAAAGTGTCTCGAAACCTTGCATCGAGTGCAAGGTTCCACTTCGACTTGGAGTGCATCATCAGGCCGACTTCGAAGCTTCAAATAAGACAGAACGTCTTGAGATTATCATTCTAGGAGAACAAATCCACCAGGGCCGTGACGAAGGTTCGAACCTACGTCCGAGAGCATCCCAGACAATGCCTTAATCGACTGAGCTATTTTCTAGGAGCATTCGAAATCGAACGAATGCCCCACAATCTATTTTAAGTACGAATGGAGGGTATTTGGTTATACACAATATGTTGACCAAACTACACACCAAAAGTTGAAGAGACGACGACGTTTCGGTCCGTGCTGGACCGTTATCTGCCTGGGACCAGATTCACGAAGCAGTTACGCAAGCACTTACGAACCTGTCCATCTTTTCTCAATCTTTGGCGGCTTTGTTTACAATTATTAAACAGTTAATGAGCTCCGAAGCACCAGGAGGCTGTTTATAACAATACCAACAGTTGATTGGCAAGTTTTCATGCTTGTAAACTATTTAATAAATGTAACCAAAGCCGTCAAAGATTGAGGAAAGATGTACACGTTCGTAAGTGCTTGCGTAACTACTTCTTGAATCTGGTCCTCGGACTCATCTGCTTACACTATGTAGCTTAAGTTGATTGTTTCCAAAGACAGACAAACACACATGTAGACGCCTTGAGGCGGTGGCTGGGTGAGGGAGGGAGGTAGACAAGACTGGTGGCCTGACTGGGTAGGGATTCACCTGGTCGGCGTCTTATCGCACTGGCCAGCTCCTCACGCTAACGGTTCAGGGGGCATCGAACTGTGGATTAGTGTGATGCACGCCCGCTCTCTCTCTCACACACACACACACACACACACACACACACACACACACACACACACACACACACACACACACACACACACACACACACATGTGGTGAAGGAGGCTGACTCCATACACAGTTTGAAGGCGTGCAACGGGTCTGGTCAACACAGTTTCAAGTGTAGATATGATAGAGCCCAATAGGCTCAGGAACCTATACACCAGTTGATTGACGATTGAGAGGCGGGACCAAAGAGCCAGAGCTCACCCCCGCAAACACAACTAGGTGAATACACACACAGGTGGAGACTGAGTACCCAAATGAGCCACAGAGATATTAGAAATAACCTTTTCAGTGTCAGAGTGGTTAACAGGTGGAATGCATTAGGAAGTGATGTGGCGAAGGCTGACTCCATACACAGTTTCAAGTGTAGAAATGATAAGAGCCCAATAGGCTCAGGAACCTGTACACCAGTTGATTGACGATTGAGAGGCGGGACCAAAGAGCCACAGCTCAACCCCCGCAAGCACAACTAGACGAATACACTCATCTTCATCATCTCTAAACGATCTTCCGTTTTTTGGTCCATATTCACCCCTATCGCCTTCTAGACGCCCAATACGTCATTGCAGTAATGAGATTATCTAAGCAGCAGATCTCCTTAATGTCGGTCTTTCTTGACTTACACGCAGTGAAAAAATGGGTAATGACTTAGGGGGGAATCTCGAAGCTTTGTTAGTTCAGCCTTCGTGGCTCGAGCAATTATTGACCCCAATTGATCCCGGCCCTCGTTGTTGAAGCTAGTTTGTAATGCATTGTCATTCTGACCTTCTCGTGACCCTCAGTTGACCCCTGGGACTTTGGTCTGACCTCTCGCTTGACCTTGCCGTTGCTAGTGCGTGTTGGGGACGTCTGCACGATCTAGGTCGCTTCAGACGGCTT
>WNGS01007182.1:7221816-7241491 GCA_020271785.1 Procambarus virginalis
TTTTTTTTCAAATTACATAAGTGAGGATTGCGGGCGAGTGTACTAGAACACTGGCTGTAAACACCCACCACCCATTCCTGTACTGTACCACACCCAATTTAAGTTAACTAAATCTACGGGCTCGCCATAGCCCGTGCTACTTGGAACTTTTGTGTTCTGTGTAGCTGAATCTATAACAACAACAACAGAGAATTAAATTAGAACGCGGTTATTGTGACTCATCATTCAATGTATTCCACTTGTCCTTTACCAGTACAGGGAATGAGCACTTCCTTTCATCCTCTGACTCAATTGCGTTTTTTGCTTCCATTGATGTCCCTGTGCTCTTCCTCTTGTCAATATAAACGGTTTCCTTGGCCCACATTGCCTATCAGGATTTTGTATGTGGTGATCATATTCCCTCTGCCTTTTCTCTGCTCTAAAGTTGTTCAGGTGAGTTTCCTCAACTTGTTATCATAGCTGAGGCCTGATATCGCCATAGAAGCAAACCTCTGGACTTTCTACAGTTTCTGTTGAGGCTTCACAAGGTATGGGTTCCATGCTGGTACTTCATAATCAACTAACGGGGATTCGAACCTACGTCCGAGAGCTTCCCAGCATCTTATACCATGTCGTAGCTCAGTCGATTAAGGCAGCGTCTGGGATGCTCTCGGACGTAAGTTCGAATCCTCGTCACGGCCCTTGTGGATTTTTTCAACTAACGGTTTCACATAGGCTTTGAAAACCGACATAAAACCGTTACTGAGAGTTTGGGTTATGTCAACTTTTAGGCTAATTTTTATTTTTGTATAATTTGTCATCCACACCTCAGTGGAAATAAATATTCCATTCACCTGGGTTGTAGAAGACTCGAACCGAGGACCCAATGGTTCCTAATTGTAAACTTTCCTTATTAAGACCACTCATAGCCCAGTTGATAAAGCTTCAGGCTCCTATGGCATTGTTATATGTAGGTCTCCTATCACCTTAACTCATTTTCATTTTACTTATGAACAAATCCACAAGATCCGTGACGAGGATTCGAACCTGCGTCCGAGAGCAGGTTCTCATATTTGTCAAAGATATTCCTACAGCACTCTACATTCTTACTCAGTTCGTATTGTCATTAACTTCGCATTATCTCCAAACACCGAAGTGAACTCGGAGTTCAGGTGCTCTACGAGGTCATTTACATAAATTAAAAAGAGCAATGGTGCAAGGACAGAGCCCTGTGGAACTCTGCCTTCCACTCTCTAGCCTGGCCCTTTGGCACCTCTCCAGCCTGGCACTTTGACACCTCTCCAGCCTGGCACTTTGACACCTCTCCAGCCTGGCACTTTGACACCTCTCCAGCGTGGCATTTTGACACTTCTCCAGTCTGGCACTTTGACACCTCTCCAGCGTGGCACTTTGACACCTCTCCAGCGTGGCACTTTGACACCTCTCCAGCCTGGCACTTTGACAGGGTAAGAAACCTACTATCGAAATTAGTGAGTTTTTAAACAGTCAACAACAGAAGGTGATTAAGTTGCATTTCAAAGCACAAGTTATATTATCACACAACTGCAAGACTAGTGCATTGTATAGTATTTTTGCTATGCAATATTTACTATGCAATGCACTAGTAAATATTGGGCACAGGTCCATTATATCATCATTTGTAACTGTATTCAAATAGTGTATAGAGAGTTCAGCATATCTCAGCTTTCAGCATATAAAAGGGCCTGACAGCTGGGTGGACAGCGCTTCGGATTCGTAGTCCTGAGGTTCCGGGTTCGATCCCCGATGGAGGCGGAAACAAATGGGCAGAGTTTGTTTCACCCTGATATGTCTGTTCGCCTAGCAGTAAATAGGTACCTGGGAGTTAGACAACTGCTGCGAGCTGTTTCCTGGGGGTGTGTAACAAAAAGGTCTGGTCGAGGACCGGGCCGCAGGGACGCTAAGCCCCGAAATCATCTCAAGATAAGATCTCAATATATATTTTTCAACCCAAGAGGTTCGAAAGTCAGTTAATATTGGATATTCCATCATTCGAAGTTAGCAAGTCTTAAATATTTAACAAAACACAAATGCTGTTTCATACGAGAATCCATTACCACGAAAATTATTCAGCAAGAAAAATGATTTGATTAGATTTTAGTTGGGAAAATTTCTATTAGCTTTGAAATATGCGTTAAAAAGTAACTTAACTTGTATTTCATTTAAATGAACCGTTAAAAGCTTCTGTTTCTTATATATTTACTTTATGAACCATTAACAATAACATATTTTACGATATTACAGGAAATCTCTCTCTGGTTGTGTGAGAAACTTAGGCAATGTAACTAGACAATGAGAGAGAGAGTGTGAGAGGGAGGGAGGCTGGCAAGAGGAGAATATATATATATATATATATATATATATATATATATATATATATATATATATATATATATATATATATATGCCAATGTCAGACCACGGAGGAAAAACTGAAACAGGAATTTCCTTAAGTACTTTCGTATATTAATACATCATCAGAAGGAATATGAATGTGAATATGTGATTCATATTCCTTCTGAAGATGTATTACTATACGAAAGTACTTGCAGAAATTCCTGTTTCAATTCTTCCTCCGTGGTCTGACATTGTCAAATTTTTCATCACTTGTTAATTTTTGTGATTTATAAGAAAACTCTTTCAGGAACTTTCGTATTAATCAATACATCTTTTGAAGGATGAATATTACAAGTCAGTGGTGGATATACAGGCAAGAATAAGGCGAGATGAGGTGAAAAACAATGTTGACCAGACCACACACTAGAAGGTGAAGGGACGACGACGTTTCGGTCCGTCCTGGACCATTCTCAAGTCGATTTTCAGGCGATTCTCATCGCCTGAAAAAACAATGTCATCAGTGGATCAGAAGTCAGTTGGTAGGGAACATTATACTGACGTCAAGAATGCACATTCAAGCAGCCTAGAGTAAGAGCTGGGATGAATGATGTTGATTGCTTGACAAATAATGTATATTTACTATGTAGCGAGGCCATTGACACTATTTGTCAGTAAAGTATTCACCAAACCTTCGGGTTAAGTTCACCATCAATTCCTGAAGAGGAAGAGAAAGATCAGAGAAGAAAGGGCTCGAACAGAGACAGAGAGTGACGTACAATGCGTGGGAGAGAGGGGGGTTAGGCTGCTGCAAATGTGGCGACAAAGGAGACAGCAAACATCACTTTTATACGAAAATCCTTCAAATAAATCCCGACTCTGTTTACGGCAGAAAAATCCTTCCCCGTCTCTCCCCCTTTGCACGTAAAAACTAACATTTTTCACCAGTCATTGACAGCACACACTTCGGAAATCTATATAACTGGCAAATTTCTGCCGAAAAGTTTAATGAACTTTGACAGAAAATGGGATTACATAAGAACTTTAGAGAGAGAAAGGAATTGTAACTTATCTGAAATTAGAGCCTAACAGTTTGCTTGACTGTGCTTCAGCTCATGGGCTACGCCTTATTACCTCCGTCACATCTCTTTTTATAACATTTTTCGAAAGCTGTATCCCCCTATTATTTCCCTTTCATTATTAAATAAAATAACTTTCACACATCCTAATGGCTAATTTGTTTATCTAAGAATCATATATGTCCTCTCCTGTTGTTACTACTCAACCTTAACTTCTGTCTGTCGTCAAGCTTTATTATCATAAATACTTTGTACGGTTCTAGTGCCACACTTTATGAATTATCGGCATCTGACCCGACCCCCTTCCAGAGCGAATTTCGTGAATTCTAATTTGAATTATTGGTCGAGTTCGCCGTAGATTCATTTGGAGTTTCCAGTTCTTCTATTTAATCTTTTTCTGAAGAGGGAATAGACAGGAAAGGATAATGGATGAGAGAGAAAAAAGCAGAAGTGGGGATGTCTGAAGTGTAGAAAGGAGAGGGTGAAAAAGGTAGAGAGAAGTGAGAGAGAGAGAGGAAAGAGAGGGTGTAGTGGGAAAGGGAGGAGAGTGAAGATGCTAGGAGAGAAAAGAGGGAAAGGCAGAAGATTTGGGAGAAAAAGTGAGACGAAATTTTCAAACTTTTTCTTAGATTTTTTTTACTTGAGAAGGAAGTTGAAAAAATCATTCTCCAAAGTTAATTTTCCAATTTCATTATAGCCTGACGCTAAAAAATGATTCTCATTGATCCTTGTTAACATTATCCAAGGTAAAGTTCACTTGGATGCTAAAATGCCCTCAAAATCCCACTGCTAAACCTCGACTAAGAACCTTCCTGCTATTACCATATTCTGAAAGTTTTGTTAAACTTTCCCTGACTTTGAAAACGTGACAGGTCAGGCTCTGTGGTCATTCCGTAGAATGCTACAACGTATCGTTAAAAAGTGTCGTTAAAAGTTTCGTAAAAAGTTTCCTAAAAAGTTTCGTTAGCATAACTAATCATTATTTTTAATACTTTAATCGTAAGTACTGCTTAGTATGCTGGATCAATTCTTAAGCTCTCTTACAAAAATGTTTCAAAATCAGATAAAAAAAAATTCCCAGATACAGTTCTATTGCAGTGTTTGGTAGAGTTTATAGTTCTCCAGCCCACTGTATTATGTAGCGTTTGCTTGTAAGATTTAGATCATTTCCTCAGCTCTGTATTACGCAGATGGAATTTCTATCTTCGTGGCCAGCAAGCCGGTAAATATTTTCATATACCTACGCATTGTGGGACAGGGTCAGTTTTCCATTTGTGTTTAGGATCTCGTGGGCTCCGGGTCACCGGGTTCGATCCCCGGTGGAGGCGGAGACAAAATGGGCAAAATGTTTCTTTCACCCTGATGCCCCTGTTACCTAGCAGTAAATAGGTACCTGGGAGTTAGACAGCTGTAACGGGCTGCTTCCTGGAGGTGTGTAACAAAAAGGAGGCCTGGTCGAGGACCGGGTCGCGGAGACGCTAAGCCCCGAAATCATCTCAAGATAACCTCAATTGATTGATAAAGATTAAGCCACCCAAGAGGTGGCACGGGCATGAATAGCCCGTAAGTGGTGGCCCTTTTGAACCATTACCAGTATCAATAGCTGATACTGGAGATCTGTGAAGGTGCGACTGCACCCTGCGTGACGGGAGATGTCTCCCGTGATAACCTCAAGATAACCTCAAGATAACCTCCCTCAAATATTCTAAGCGTGTGATTTTTTGTTCTGAGTTTAGCTGTTACATTCCTCGCTTCGTGATTATACACATTTAAGTTTTATGCTCCTTTGTTCTGATCTATCTTTTTTTATATATATATATATATATATATATATATATATATATATATATATATATATATATATATATATATATATATATACATCCTGATAGGCAGACGAGGAGTCACAATAACGTGGTTGAAATGGTTGAAATATGTTGACCAAACCTCACACTAGAAAGTGAAGGGACGACGACGATCTTCTCCTCACCTCTTCCCTATTTATTGTCTCGTCTCCTTCCCTTATCACACACAGTTACAGCCCCGCTCCTGTGCCAGGTAAGTCCACAACGGGCTCACCATAGCCCGTGCTACTTGGAAATATTGTTCCAAGTAGCGAATCTTAAACAACAACAACATTTCCTTATCACAATGGACTTGAGAATGGTCCAGGACGGACCGAAACGTCGTCGTCCCTTCACTTTCTAGTGTGTGGTCAGGTCAACATATAGCCTGATGTCTTCCTTGGTCTCACACTTACACTTTCATTAACCAATAGGAGCCGAGGCGTTCCAGTGACTCCCGGACGCTAGTTCAAGTCACCTGATTGCCTCAAAATGATTTTCTCTTTGATACATCAAGCTGTTGGGGTTTGTTTGAGGTCGGAAAGAGGAGCTTAAGGGTGCGAACACCGGACCAACCGGGCTGTGGTGGGTATGTGGGCCTGCGGGCCGCTCCAAGCAACAGCCTGGTGGACCAAGCTCTCACAAGTCGAGCCTGGCCTCGGGCCGGGCTTGGGGAGTAGAAGAACTCCCAGAACCCCATCAACCAGGTATCAACCAGGTATCACCATTACCCGCAGCCCGGACAGTAAAAATCCTGTTGGGTTTCAGTTCATTGGCTCCAGAACCTCCATGTGAACAAACCCACAAGGGCCGTGACGAGGATTCGAACCTGCGTCCGAGAGCATTCCAGACGCTGCCTTTATCGACTGAGCCACGACATGGTAAAAAGAATTGCAGCCAGAAATTCAACTGAATTTTCTTGGATCCTGCAGCCTCTCCGAGATACAAACCAGGATTTTACACAACTCCCCCCATGCACTTTTTGTTCCTTCATGTGAATTCTGTACAGTTCTGGGTTGGTTGGCTTTAGTTTTATCAAGGCTGGGTGGTTTAAGACTAGGACTCATCAGAAAAGCGATCGCCTGGGCTGCAGAACCTAATATAAAGCATGCGTTTGCTTTCATCTTGAGTATGCACCCTTGTCCTGGATTGCATACCCTCCATTATTCATCAGAATTTTGGATAAAGTGGAGAACCGTCCAAGAAGGCTCATCTCTAGTCTTGACCAGGTTTGGTGTCAATGGTCTGAATATCAAAGCCTTCAACATGATCGTGATGTTGGCGGACTTATTCTTGTGTCCCAGGCCAACATTTTTTTAAGGTTCAGTACCTGGCCAACCTTCGTGGACAACTAGCAATTGGCACTCGTGACTCAAGGCTCTCAGCCACCAACAGCCTCTTGCTGGACCAGCCTTTCTCTAGATCATCGTTCTATTAGTGATCATTCATTCTAGACTGAATCGCATCTGTTCGCTTGACACGTTAAATGGAGAATTATGTTAACCAATCACAAGGAAGCTTTGGCAACCAGTTGTCTTCTGGTTCATCCATTTTCTCATACAAATATTACTTATTTTTTTTTAAATGATCATTCTTTAAAGCTATCTAGGGGCAGGCTTCAGATGTGCTGGGGTAGGATAACAGCTCTTGCTTGCAGTTTGACTAGGTACTTCAATTGACAGCTGTAATGAACCCAAGTCTTAGTTTAAAAAGGAAAGAAAAACAGAGAGAGAGAGAGAGAGAGGTTATCTTGAGATGATTTCGGGGCTTAGCGTCCCCGCGGCCCGGTCCTCGACCAGGCTTCCTTTTTGTTACACACACCCAGGAAGCAGCCCGTGACAGCTGACTAACTCCCAGGTACCTATTTACTGCTAGGTAACAGGGGCATCATGGTGCAAGAAACATTTTACCCATTTGTCTCCACCGGGGATCGAACCCGGAATCTCAGGACTACGAATCCGAAGCGCTGTCCACCCAGCTGCCAGGCGCCATAAGAGAGTGAAAGAGAGAGAGAGAGAGAGAGGGAGGGAGGGGAGGGGAGAGAGAGAGAGAGAGAGAGAGTTGCATTCATTGTTTATTTTTAACTTTAGCGAGTCAATCTGAAATACAATAGCATATTTTATACCTAAAAAAATAGTGATCTTGTTACATATTTAATAATCTCACTTTGTTTATATTAAAAATTATGTACGAGCTAAATACATTGAAAAATCTGAGGAGAGATTTACGGTAATTTCCACTTACGATAAATTTACACATATTTTAAACTATAATAATTTTTTATATTATATTTACATATGTGAATGTACGACTCCAACCTTAGGAAGTTTAATTGCAATAATATATTAATTAAATAATCAAATTGGAAATATTTTGTAAAATCAAATATTTGTTTAGTAATTTTTTTTACAAGTATTTTATTTTTGTGATATGTTTTATTTATTTTATAATTAATGTATTTATTTCCTATCTTTAGTATATGGTGCCAGATATTGTATTTTCCAATTATAAAATTTCCTACAGTCTATGCAATGTGATGCGAAGTGCATTGTGCAATTGACTGTGCCAGTGGAATGCATTGATATCCGAGTGGAATGTGCATTGATAGTCGAGTGGAATGTGCATTGATATGTCGAGTGGCTGTGCATTGATATGTCGAGTGGAATGTGCCATTGTATGTCGATGGAATGTGCATTGATAGGCAGAGTGGAATTGCATTGATATGCAGAGTGGAAGGCATTGATATGCAAGTGGAATGTGCATTGATATGTCGAGTGGAATGTGCATTGATATGGGCCGAGTGGAATTTGCATTGATATGCAGAGTGGAATGTGCATTGATATGCAGAGTGGAATGTGCATTGATATGCAGAGTGGAATGTGCATTGAACTGGCAGGGTGTTTCACCTTTAGGTGAGATATTTAGTTGTTGAGAAGAGTGACCGAGAATACTGTTAGAAGCAGCACCTTCCATCCACTACTGTCTATCCGAAGGCCAGTTGGGGGGTCGTTAGCGCCCCTTGAGGGGACTGGCCAGCTAGACCGTCCCTATCGTCCCTTCACAGCCGCAGGGACTAGCCGGTTGGGCCGTCCTCACCGACCCCCTCACAGCCTCAGGGATTTAGGCGCAACTCCAACAACAGAGAGACCAATCACAATTACTTTCGTAAGAATAAAATAGATGTCATATTCATTAAGTAATTGGCTTCATGTCTTGGGGAGAGAATTATTAAATGTTGGAAACTAGGGGAGTGAGGTGATTGTGCTTGCCTGTTTGTGTCTGCGTTGTCGAGCTCAAGCACTTGGACCCGGCCTTTCTAGTCTCACTAATGTTATTTATATATAAGAATATTTGATTTTATGTCGTTATTCATAGCTAATATGTTTTCTGAATGACTCGCCTCTCAAGCTTTTCACAGCATTTTGGGATGAACTTTGTTGTAAATTAAAGAAACTATCATTTTTATGATTTCTTTTTTATATAGAATCTTCAAACTTTTTTGTGAGACGCGAGTTTTATTTTCCTCGGGTCACCCCTTTTATATGAAAGGAACCAACCATCGGAAATGCATTTTTAATATAGAATTTTTACGCTGACATTCTACGTTTGGTTCTTTCTGTTAGTGTAGTTTTCTCAGTGTTTCTAAAATGTGATTGCTGAAGGCTGTTGTGTTGTTCGACATGCTTGCATATGCCGCTGATGTAATTATTTTAATGTGTTCCTCTTGGGTTAGACTTAATGATATGTCTTAGGTTTTTTTCATTATTTGAGTTAGGTGGTTCACTTTGTGTTCAGATCTATTGGTCGCTTTTATCCAGATCTCAGTTTCATCGCATTACACATTTCCGGGTAGATACCAGTAGCCATTTCACGTAAAAATTATATTGCCTGATTAGATCTTGATGGAATAATATACAATCTTTGTCACTAGTTTTCCATTATCTGCTAACAACAATATGCAGGATTTCATGTCTGTGATAAAGAGAATCAGTTGCTTGTCATGGCTAATCCCTGGAAACACAACCCGTAACTGTGTCTGTTTTCCGCTTGTTACAACTTGTAATAAAGTTGTAACATCTTGAAGAAATCCACATGGGCCGTGACGAGGATTCGGCCTATTGACATAGCTCGAGTGCAGGGGGGAGTTGTGTAAAACCCTGGTTTGTGTCTCGGAGAGGCTGCAGGATCCAGTTCAGTAGAACTTCGGTTTCAACTCTTTTGACCCTGTCGTAGCTCAGTCGATTAAGGCAGTGTCTGGGATGCTCCCGGACGTAGGTTCGAATCCTCGTCACGGTCCTTCTGGATTTGTTCATTTAACTTGTCTAAGGACTCGATACAAGGACATTAGCTTACTTAACTTTCAAAGATAAATAAACTTTATTACTTTAATACAATTCAGCTAATCAAATTCCGAGTTAGGTAACATGAAAAGTTAAAAATAATTAGTTTCTTTAAAATACTCCGCTGAGAAAAAAATGAATTACATGGAGAGAGAGTTATGAAAAAGCATTCATTATGAACTAGGAATCTCAGAACTGGGGGTCGAGTCTTGAGCCCCTCAGCCACTGACGGTAAGAAATTAAACTAATTTGCATCTTAACAATAAGGCTCGACCGTGCCTGAAAATGATATGCATTTTAGCGAAACTCAGAAGAGGAAATTCTGAGTGGTCTTGGAAGGTAAAGACGGGTGTTATTGATGCAGTAAAGTGCCTAGTCACTTGCTTCTGATTTACTCTGTGTGTGTGTGTGTGTGTGTGTGTGTGTGTGTGTGTGTGTGTGTGTGTGTGTGTGTGTGTGTGTGTGATTACCTAAGTGTAGTTACAGGATGAGAGCCACGCTCGTGGTGTCCCGTCTTCCCAGCACTCTTTGTCATATAACGCTTTGAAACTACTGTGTGTACTCACCTAATTGTACTCATCTAATTGTGCTTGCGGGGGTTGAGCTTTGGCTCTTTGATCCCGCCTCTCAACTGTCAATCAACTGGTGTACAGATTCCCGAGCCTACTGTGCTCTATCATATCTACATGTGTGTGTGTGTGTGTGTGTGTGTGTGTGTGTGTGTGTGTGTGTGTACTCATCTAGTTGTGCTTTCGGGGGTTGAGCTTCAGCTCTGTGGTCCCACCTCTCATCCTGGCAGCTTTCAACTTTCAACTGTTTGAGGGTTTTTTTTTTGTCGAATCTGGCCTTAAAGTTGTGGCTGGAGGTGGCTTTAACAACTTCTTTTCCTTCATTTCCATTGTTGACCTTCCCATACAGGAAGGGTCAACATGGAAACAGGTATTTCCATACCCATACAAGGTCTTATATTTTCTTATATTTCTTAGTCTTATATTTCTTCAACTCATTTGGATTTCGTTCTAATTATTCCATATCGTCGAACTGTCATTCAAATTAAAGAGGTTGTTCTTATCTATTCCCCTTAGTATCTTGTATGTTGTAATCATATCTCCTCTGTTTTTCTGTCATCAAGGGTTGTGAGATCTAGTTCCATTAACCTCTGCCACAAAACATGTGGGGAACTGTGTGTTTTCAGTTTCCAGTTGATTTCTAGCAACCATTTGTTTGTCGGCTCCTGGTTTTGGCAAGGTCCTCTTGCACTGTCAACACGCCTCTGCTCCGTTTTTACATTTCTCGTCAGCTTTGCGTCAACTGTAAATATTGAAAAGTACCTACGGGCTCACCATAGCCTGTGCTACTTGGAACGTTGTTCCAGGTTACCTTGAGGTGCTTCCGGGGCTTAGCGTCCCCGCGGCCCGGTCGTCGACCAGGCCTCCTGGTTGCTGGACTGATCAACCAGGCTGTTAGACGCGGCTGTTCGCAGCCTGACGTATGAGTCACAGCCTGGTTGATCAGGTATCCTTTGGAGGTGCTTATCCAGTTCTCTCCAAGTTGGTAGCGAATCTTTAACAACAACAACATGTAAATATTGACCCATATGTGTTCACTCCCTCTGGAAGGATATTCATATCAATTAGAAATAGTAACAGTATTTGAACCGGCTCTTGAAGATCTCACTTGTTACATTCCTCCATCTTGAACTCTCCTCTCTGAATGGGACTCTTTTTCCCGTCCTTTAGGTATTCCCTTGACCAATTTAGTGTTTTCCCTAGAATGTTTCTCCATTTTTTTACAACAGTCTTCCATGGAGAAAATAATAAATATATTTTTATAATCTAGGAAAATACAGTATAACCAGTCTTCTTTTTTTCCTGGCATATTATCGCAACCTTGTCATATAAATCCTTTGAGTCTGATAGGCACGCGTTCTAAATCCATCAAAATTCGTCTTCTCTACGTGCTAAATCCTTTTCAACCTGAGTACTTTCACGAGCACTTCATGCTGAATACATCTCAATGACACTGATCTTTTAATGCCTTCTGCGTCTCCCATGTTTTTAATATTAGGACTATCTTCTTGAGGTTATCTTGAGATGATTTCGGGGCTTTTTAGTGTCCCCGCGGCCCGATCCTCGACCAGGCCTCCATCCCCAGGAAGCAGCCTGTGACAGCTGACTAACACCCAGGTACCTTTTTTACTGCTAGGTAACAGGGTCATAGGGTGAAGGAAACTCTGCCCATTGTTTCTCGCCAGCGTCTGGGATCGAACCCAGGACCACAAGTCCAGCGTGCTGTCCGCTCGGCCGACCGGCTCCCATAGAGGGAAAGCTACATGTAAAGGTTCTGGAAATGATTTATGCGACTAGGTCACCAAAAAAGGCGACTAGGGGCCGCCTTTTTCCAGAATTTTGAGAGCTTTCTTGTCTCAAGTGTTTTATTTGAAATTCTAGTTGGTGGGTGACAAAGCAAGTAAGGTTAGGTTAGGTCTGGTTCAATTTCACATCAATTTTCTTTGGGTTTTGTTTTACGTGTTCATCCGTGACTATGTCATCTATTGGTACGTTTTTGTGTGTGTGTGTACTTAATTGTGCTTGCGGGGGTTGAGCTTTGGCTTTTTGGTCCCGCCTCTCAACTGTCAATCAACTGGTGTACAGGTTCCTGAGCCTTTGAGTAACTAACCTTGTTAGCTCGTTACTGAACTTTTAGCTCTTGGACTCGTCTTGTTAACTTTCCGTTCTCTAATGTACAGGTTACCAAGGATTTATCTCTATCATTCCTGTCGTAAGCTTAATATATTTATCCCAGCAAACAGCTCCTTCAAAGGGATTAGCTGAGGCCATGGCTTTCGTGTGAGAGGTCACACTTCCAGCCTGGTGGAGATTGTTCAGTGTCTTAGATCAACCCTCGACTAGTTTCCATGTCATCTATGTCACTCAAGGTGTCACAGGCATAAGATGATAACGTGATTCTAGACTTAAGGCCAACTGAAATTGCAAGCCTGAGAATGTCTGAATGACGAGCAGGAACAGATAAGTCCAGGAGTCATTTGGAGAAATAGGGACCAACAAGTCTTTGACTAAAGGGTCGGCAAGAACCCGTCCTGATGTAGAGCAGAGCACACACTAGAAAGTGAAGGGACGACGACGTTTCGGTCCGTCCTGGATCATTCTCAAGTCACAATCGACTTGAGAATGGTCCCGGACGTCCCTTCACTTTCTAGTGTGTGGTCTAATCTACATACTTCAGCCACGTTATTGTGACTCCTCGCCTGCACACGCCCTGATAGCTGGGATGCCCAGTTCCAAACATTATTTTGAGTCGAACTTTGTGTATGAGTTTAAGTTGGCTTTTATAGGCCAACCCAGGGCAATGGACCTAAAGGGTTCTATAATAGGGATTAGGATGGTGGTACTATGTAGAAACGATTAGGTCTAGTAGCGGATTGGGAAGCGTTCAAAATATGGACCGGATAGGATTCAGTGTGTGGACCGGTTAGAGCTTAAAGTTTGGACCAGATAGAGTTCAGAGTGAACTTGGAATGTAGTTAATGAGCAACCACGCTAGTGTAACAAAGCAAAATTAGGAAAACACTTTGACCATAATTTGTGAAGAGGAAAAAGAGGACAGGAAATTGTTACAGGTTCTGTGTACCCTTATTCCATTAGCACCCATATTCAAGCAGCCAGTTCTATGCCACAAATTTCTCTGGTGATATATTTTATGGTATTAGTGTCTCTCTGTAACTCTTCCGTCTTCCAGCAGCGTAAAGTTTAATTCCTCAAATCTTTTCCCCTCGTAACTCAAACCCAAGTTCTGGGACTAGTCAGAGATTGTATATCTCTGAAAAATTTTCCAACTTTGTGTTTGACTAGATAAAGACTCCATGTTGGTGCCTTAGATTAGAGATATGTCTGACTTATATGATATATTCCATTCTGAAGGATTCCTTTCTCCTTTTCCATATTTTGTTGCCCAACCTTGCATACACCGATGGTTATATTCGTTTACTTTAGGAGAGAGATTTGGTATGATATCAATCACTAGGTTTTTCTCCTTTCAGGATTCTTGAAGGATTTCATCTTCCATTTGTTATCTTGTGTCTCTGCATCTCGTTTCCTTGCACTGTATTTGCTTGAGTTTGGAGCCTGACAGCTGAGTGGACAGCGCTTCGGATTCGTAGTCCTGAGGTTCCGGGTTCGATCCCCGGTGGAGGCGGAAACAAATGAGCAAATTGTTTCTCTCACCCTGATGCCACTGTTACCTAGCAGTAAATAGGTACCTGGGAGGTAGACAGCTGCTACGGGCTTCTTCCTGGGTGGTTGTGTAACAAAAAGGAAGCCTGGTCGAGGACCGGGCCGCGGGGACGCTAAGCCCCGAAATAATCTCAAGATAATCTCAAGATAGGAGTCAATATCGACAGATTCTTGGGCAATCCCGTATTAAAATAATTTCAAACAAACAGTTCATATAACAGTTATATGATATTAATATAGTTATGAGTTTGTTATATGTTATATAACTAGTTTGACTTCAATTATACTAAAAAATGCTTCTCATAATAGTTCACTCATTATCCCCAATGTCAATCTGGCACTTTTCCAGCTCTCTGATAGTTTTATCCCACCTTGTAGACCCATTAAACCATTTGATATATATATATATATATATATATATATATATATATATATATATATATATAATTATTTATCACTCATTCTTAATTTCTATTTACCAATAATACGGTTTATATTTCTGAAAAAAGGTGTATCCAGTGATAATTGATTACCTGGAGAAAAACCCCAGTGGCTTGAGTTTACAAGATGGGTTATTACTTACAAATTGATATAATTCTTTAGTGAATTATATTTGTCAAGTATTGTTGAACATTAAGGAAGGTGAGAGACTCAAGTGTATGCGAAGGAGGTCTTTAAGATATGTTTAAAACATTTCATCTATTCAAAATTAAGCTTATGGCAAGTAGGTCCCATAGTTCATATACAAGATTAGATATTGTAAAATATCTTTACTTCCGATTTAGTATCAAGATGACCAAATTCACTTATGATGTCATTGTTCTGACCTTTTTGTATGTAATAGCATCGGAACAATTTGAGAATATTCCCCTAGATGTTTTTTTTATTACTGCAATTTCTATGGCTAGTATGCAGACGAGGAGTCACAATAACGTGGCTGAAATATGTTGACCAGACCACACACTAGAAGGTGAAGGGACGACGACGTTTCGGTCCGTCATGGACCATTCTCAAGTCTATTGGCTCAAGTCGACAATCGACTTGAGAATGGTCCAGGGCGGACCGAAATGTCGTCGTCCCTTCACCTTCTAGTGTGTGGTCTGGTCAACATATTTCTGTGACTAGTAATTTAATATTAGGATCTCGATAAAGCAACTCCTGTTATTGAAAAAAATCACATCACACTTGGCATAATTGAATATTAGGTTTGTATTCTGAACTATCTCTTTATCATATTGTTATCAAGCTTTCCATTGCCGCTTTGATCGGTGATAGCGGAACTAGATCAGTAGCAAAAACATTGACCTTTGTACTGTCTATGCATCAGCCAGTTTTAGTGGCTAATGACTCAACACTTAATCAAGATATCAAATAATATAGCGTTAATAACAACCCCTTGCTTGACATTTATTAGACAGAAATTTTCAGAAAAAAACATTACTCAATTTCGCAGCTAATTTGCATATCTGATAAGGACTATATATAAATATCTTATGATGAGAGGATATCCCTCTCTGTTATGTAATTAAATGGTTTTGTTATAATTGTCAGAACTTTTGTAACATCGTGGAACAGACACAAAAGAGTTACACTATGTTGTAGTGCTCAATAGTTTCCGCCATTACGAAATTACTACAATGTTTTATATGCAAATTGAAAGTCAGACTTGTTCGTCAGCTAGAAAGTCAATGAGCATAAACTCAAATCATTTGTTTAATAGTTTGTTTAAGGTATAACTGCTCAGAAGATATCAGAGGAGGACACAGAAGCTTAGCAGCTCTTTTGAATCTTGAGGTTATCTTGAGATGATTTCGGGGCTTAGTGTCCCCGCGGCCCGGTCCTTGACCAGGCCTCCACCTGCAGGAAACAGCTTGTGATAGCTGACTAACTCCCAGGTACCTATTTACTACTAGATAACAAGAGCATCAGGGTGAAAGCAACTGTGCCCATTGTGTCTCGCCGGCGTCCGGGATCGAACCTGGCACCACAGGATTACGCGTCCAGTGTTCTGTCCACTCAGCCACCGGCTCCCCACACGGAACAAGCACACGGAATGGGAACAATACCAGAGGTGTTGATTAAAGATGCACCATGGGAACGAACGCTTGTGAGACAAATGGATTGATAGACACAGTCTCCTTTACAGCATCAATACCTCTCTGTTACAGTTTTATGGAGACAAGTATTCATCAATCTAGCCTTACGTTTGTTGTCCTACAAGGTTGGCTTAATCTCACAAAACTCCAGTGAGAAACATTCATATTCAGTCGAGGAGTCACAATAACGTGGTTGAAATGTTGACCAGACCACACACTAGAAGGTGAAGGGACGACGACGTTTCGGTCCGTCCTGGACCATTCTCAAGTCGATTGTGAGTGCTTCAGGCCTTGTGGGACACAATCGACTTGAGAATGGTCCAGGACGGACCGAAACGTTGTCGTCCCTTCACTTTCTAGTGTGCGGGCTTCACAAACATTCATAACTCCGTATGGATGCGTATCACTGTCAGCGGATGTATGTGTGTGTTCATCCACTTGGTCGAGACGGAAAGCGACGGCCTTGTGTCTTGCAAGGCCAGAGCTCGATTCCCGATGGTCCGAGTAGATGGGCACTGTTTCTTCACCCTGTCCTCATATCTCAGTTCCTCATCGGCGTATCCCGTTAAAGTGCTACTCAGCATATTCACCCGACAACTACCTATATAGGATGATTTATGATTCTCGTTGCATTGCAATCACACACAAACATTGCTATCAAATCAAAAATATGTAAAGCAACACATGCTGAAATTTATGTAACTCTAGTTTTAAATACGCATTGCCACGTTTATACCTGCTTCTATTAAAGGAAAAATAGTACACATCAGTAAGTAACTGGATCCTTGCCTGGAAGCCGCGAAGAAGACTGGAAACTGTGGCAAGCGAAATGTTCAGGGCGCTGGAGTGGGAGGAGGCCAGACCTGTCACATTCAACAAGCAAAAGTCACGACCCCATCGCTCTGCGTGATCAGCTTTCTGAAAACCTGGTAAAAGGTTTGACCAGCCGGTCCCAGGGGTTGGTGAGGTTCTTGTTGGTGGGCGGCCTGGTCTAGGGAGTGTTCTAGGTCTTGTGGTAGGTGGTGTGGTTCTTGTTGGTGGGCGGCCTGGTCTAGGGAGTGTCTTGGTTCTTGTAGTGGGTGGCCTGGTCCAGAGAGTGGCCTGGGTCTTGTAGTAGGTGGCCTGGTTCTTGTAGTGGTTGGCCTGGTCCAGAGAGTGGCCTGGGTCTTGTAGTGGGCGGCCTGGTTCTTGTGGTGGGCGGCCTGGTCTAGGGAGTGTTGGTTCTTGTGGTGGGCGGCGTGGTTCTTGTAGTGGGTGGCCTGGTCCAGAGAGTGGCCTGGGTCTTGTAGTAGGTGGCCTGGTTCTTGTGGTGGGCGGCCTGGTTCTTGTGGTGGGCGGCCTGGTTCTTGTAGTGGGTGGCCTGGTTCTTGTGTTAAGGAACCATCGCTGTAACATATGAAACTATGCATCGACTCAATTTTTACTCAGTTTTCATCTCACATTTACACTGAAAACTGTGTGTTAACTGAGCCTCGACAACTTCACATGATCGATTAAATATATTTGACCCGCTGAAGAACTAATGAGATCTAATTGATTCCATCGTGTTTATCTTTTTCCTAAAATATTCCAACACATTCTGTTGTTTTAGAGTTTGTCAGTCATTTCTTTATTTACTTGGTCAATTGAACTTTGCATCTTGAATGCTGTTGATATATTTCTACCTTCCTCTCTCTCTCTCGCTCTCTCTCTCTATCTCTCTCTCTTCTCTCTCTCTCTCTCTCTCTCTCTCTCCTCTCTATCTCTCTCTTACCCCTTTACACACAGACACACTTTCATCAATGTGCCGATCTCTGCGACATACAAAAAAGATATAAAGAAAAAAGAAATCTTGAAGATTTTCCGTGCTATGGACCGTGGTGGATACACTTGAGTGGAGCCGTGAGGTGTACGGGTCTAACGCTTCTGAGTGCGTGTGTGTGAGAGTGCGTGAGTGATGGAGAGAGCCAGGTCGAACTCGCGGTGGGAAAATGGCGACTGGGAGAGATCGCGAGGCTCTTAATATCGAGAAGGAAAATGCGGATTCTTGTAGAATTGGTTTGGATTTTGACGGACTTGCGAGAATTTCATTTATTCCTCTTTTTCATGGTGGCAGGAGGATATACACGAAAGAAATAGGTAAAAAAAGAGAGTGGAGAGAGAGAAACGGGCAAAGAGGGAGTAAGAGTAGAGAAACGGACAAAAAAGAGAGAAAGAGTGAGACGAGAAACAAAGACATAGAGAGTAGAAAGTGCTTGCGTTGTTCCTTTTAAAGTTCTGAGGTGGACAGCGGGTATCGAATCAGCAGGAGAGAGAGAGGGAAGGTTTCGTCGACCAAGCACACTGTTATTTCCGAATTTAGTCATCTTTTAGGCAAATAATCGACCGAGATAGGAGCTTCCTAGTGCGTGTTCTCCTGGCGTGATCTTGCAACGCGTCCCTTCAACAAATTGGTCGCGTTTCTTTGCGTGATCGTAACCAATGTCGCAAATGCAACGGACAAAGAAAAGCAACGGCTTTCAAATATCCATAGGTTTTCTATGCATCGATCTCGATACTAAACGGTTCGATTTCTTACGGAATGGAACATGTAGAGATGGAGATAGAGGCACTCTACTGCCTATTTTTATTTTCGCTTCTCTTAATAAATTGGCAAAACAGACAACAAAATTAATAATTTAACTTGAATAATTAAATCCAATATCCGATTATTTGCGGATATTGGATTTTTACTGTGTGTACTCACCTAAATGTCATTTATCTCAATGTGCTTGGTGGGTCGAGCTTTAGCTCTCAGCCCTGAATATGAGTAAGTTTCTTCAAGTAATCAGATGAATTCCTTTTGTGTTGGCTTATTAAAAATTCTGGAGATATTTTGTCATTGGTTTCAATCTTCGTTTTGTCTATTTTGTGTCGCTTTAAACACATCCAGGAAGGTCAGGTCATGGTCATGGTCACTGTGAAAGGTCACGATCACTATGGAAGGTCATAGTTATGGATTCAGGTCAATTGCAGGCCATGAGTCACAATAACGTGGCAAAATAGTTGACCAGACCACACACTAGAAGGTGAAGGGACGACGACGTTTCGGTCCTCCTGGACCATTCTCAGTCGACTTGAACGTGGACGACGACGTTCGTCCTCGACCATTCTCAAGTCGACTGTGGGAGCATTTGCCGGACCTCAAGCGAGTGAAGGGACGACGACGTTTCGGTCCGTCCTGGACCATTCTTAAGTCGACTGTGAAGGGACGACGACGTTTCGGTCCGTCCTGGACCATTCTCAAGTCGATTCTAGTCACAGTCTTCAAGGGAGCTTTAACACGCTATCATTCACAAACACACAAATGCTACCTCATCCCTCTGTGTGTATTTATTCCCCAATAAACTTACTTGAATTTGAACACAATTAACTAGCTTGGATTTTTCTAATGAATCATCTTTCATCATACGCTCCTGAGACTTCATGAAACTTTCACAAACCATTTAAGAAACATTTGCATCTTTCCTCAATCATGGCTATTTTGTTCACATTTATTAAACATTACATGACCTGCGAGGCTAAACGAGGTTTGTTTACAACAAGAATTACTTGGGTAGTGAAGTTTCGAAGCTCTCAAACTGTTTATTTTATGTAAATAAGCTCCCGTGATTAAGGAGGGATGTAAAGGTTTCGCAAGAGGTTGAGTAAATGGTTAATGAATCCTGGCCAGGGGTAGATACTTCATGGTAA
>WNGS01007182.1:7267384-7285950 GCA_020271785.1 Procambarus virginalis
CTTAACGATGCAAATCTCTGCATATTGAGAGAACAAATATATTGCACAAACAAATTACAATATTTTATTTCCCCGGGCCGAGAAGAGGAGCAATTATCACGGATGACCGATCAATTTCATAATTAATTCCGCTTCCCATACATCAATAATTAATTATAATATACAGCTGTCACAACGAAGAATTATTATGATTCAATATTTTACGAGAGAATAGAAATACACCTTACTGACATTCCAGTATATAAATTCATTGTATTATTTAAACATGTCGGATACATGGATTGTTAATAGCTCATAGGGCTGCAGGCGATGAGTCACAATAACGAGGCTAAAGTAACATAAGCCTACCCCTTCCATTTATCTTCTTTCTCTTTCCTTTTCTTTCTCTCTCCTTCCTTTTTCTGTTCATTGTCTTCTACGCTTCATTGCTATCCTCTTCTTATTCCTATCTCCTCATTCGGTGGTTATAATAGGAGCTGCCTCGTATGGGCCAATAGGCCCTCTGCAGCTCCTATTATTATTACTATCCCCTCTACTACACCTTACTTTGCTCCTCAGCTCTCTCTTGCCTATTTATTGCCTGTCTCTACTTCCTCATCACAATCGACTTGAGAATGGTCCAGGACGGACCGAAACGTCGTCATCCCTTCACTTTTTAGTGTGTGGTCTGGTCAGCATCAGCTCACAGGGCTGTTTGAGTGAAAATAGTTTAGTTGAGTGAAAGTAACATATAGGTCTCACATATAGGCATACATATAGCATATAAGCGTACTTGTTGATTATTATTAATACTTAAGTGGCCCTATTTGGTGAACTATTTTTAATTGACCGTCAAATTTAATTAATAATCATTTTGAGGGTAATATATATGGCACCAGATGTATAATTGATACATCCATTTTTATTGAAATATTTAAATCAGTGTAAAAAGACATAATGAATTCTCAAAATTTCAAGACATTTCGAAAAAAAATTGATTTTGCCGCCAGAACGGAAGTGTATTAAAGCCTTATCATTCTCTTATGATAAATAATCTCTCTAGCAAAATCTATAAGAATGTCTAATGTGGCACTCAGTCATGAAGTGGCACTCACTAAATACTTAAGGAATACACAGATATACTTGATTTTTCAACTGGCGAAAGGAGATTATGAATTCTAACTCATCATCAGAGAGAGACTACCCAAGATAATCATTAAAAACTACGACTTAAACCTCATTAACAATACTGGGGCCGCAACCGCACCCAATGGAAGGTTATGGCATTGACCAGCACCTGTGTTCCGTGGCTTTATCCACTTATCCTGCACCTCCTCTCTACCAGTGTCCCCCCTTAACCATTCGTCCGTATCTCACAGGAAGATGTTCCAGGCAGGAACGGATCGTTATGCACTTAATGCGTCATATTGACCAGACCACACACTAGAAGTTGAAGGGACGACGACGTTTCGGTCCGTCCTGGACCATTCTCAAGTCGCTTGTCTCAATCTACCTTCGCCTGCGTCATATTGTTAACTGCAAGCCACAGTATAAAGAAATACCATTTTATTCGCTTGCATCTTCGTAGTCTCGATCTTACGACCACTGGAAGACAGGAGCTGTACCGACTGAATTACGAATGGCCATAATTAGATTGGGTCCCAAATCCCAGTTGGAGACAAAACTGGTGTCCAGTTGGGACTTAAATCCTCTTCTTGCGTAACACTACGTACCAGGCGATCCATGCGCTAGTTATATAAACTACAAACCACAATAAACTTGGAGACAACATTTTATTCACTTCCATCGGAGCCTCGAACTCACTTTAAGGTAAAAAGGTATCAGGCAATGTAGATGCACAGGTGTAATCCCATATGACCTGTTTACCTTCCCTCCATGGCTTCAGGGTGACTCCATCTGGGCGTTTTTGGCTGTTGTCAGGTCTGCACAACTGAGGTTCTCTTTGTGCTGGACACCCAGCTGTAGCCAAACTTCTCTTGATTATGTCATTGACTGCTTCATGTCTGGCAATCTTTCCCTGTGTCTTACGACAGATGAGACCATGGCTGCCGTATTGCTCTGCCGACGCATAGCCGTGGTTACATCAGTGTTCATATGCATATATCATTGTAATATTTAACTGAACTTGAGCTGATTACATACACAAAATGAATTTTGTGGGAGAAGGCTCTGAATATTGACGAGTGTATATTGACTCTAGAAGCACTACATTTGTCAATATTACTGGATGTCGTCTAATTATACTGAAATACATTAAATATGAACACTTGATTTGTTCAAAATACATCCAATTTGGGTTAAAAAAAAATCTCTTCTAAGATCCTTGATAGTAATTTAGCCTCACCGATTGTTTAGAATTTAGTCATTAGATTCTTGATAGTAATTTAGTAAACAATTTTGTTAACAAACGTCTCATCCGACCTTTGATTGTTTGTGAAGGTAAATTCATATTTTATTTCCTTTTACTTATAAATATTTCTGTGTAGTTGTCTGTCATTGCTTTAATATCTCCTAGATTACTGGTGAAGAGTTATTTTCTGACATTTAAATAGTTTTTGTGTAAAAGTTTGTATTCTCCTTTCAATAGTTATTGTAATTTTGTGTAGTTTCGGTGTTTGTGAGTTGGATGGCGCCACCAGCGTTATGTCCTCTATCTTCCTGTCAGAACCGTTTGTGCCTGATCTCTATTATTTAAGGAAGACTCCTGTGAGGCGAAAGTGCTTAGAGTATTTTCCATTCCCAAGAGAACTTCTTACTTCTTGTTGACCAAACCACACACTAGAAAGTGAAGGGACTTTGACACTCGACTTGAGAATGGTCCAAGGATGGACTTGAAACGTCGTCGTCCCTTCACTTTCTAGTGTGTGGTCTGGTCAACATACTTCAGCCACGTTATTGTGACTCCTCGACTGCTTACTGCTTCTTACTGTATCAGCGTGCGGTGTTATGCATGTTGTCATGTGATGTGGGAAAACGCCCTCTTATGTGTCCGCGACTCTGTACTCCAACATGTCAGACGGTGAAATAAAATTAGTCTGAAGTGTTAAGGTGGGACTAGCGTTGCGTTTGTTGCTTTCTTCATTAGTTGCAACACATTCGCATTGCGTCAAAGGACAAATATACAGCTTAGAACATGCATCACTCGAGCATACTGCAATGCTGTACTGATTAATGATAGAGACACTGAAAGTAATAACCTGGTAATGAATATTCCGTCTCAAAACTGTATCTTCTCAAGAGATCTTGGACTACGGAACTGCATTTAGTCTGTTGGATCATGTGACCGTACCGTGATAATCTGCAGGTGATTATCAACCTAATCCATGATCGATTATGATTGGAGGTGATGAGTCTCAATTACGTGGCTGATGTTGACCAGACCACACACTAGAAGGTGAAGGGACGACGACGTTTCGGTCCGTCCTGGACCATTCTCAAGTCGATTGTGATGGAGTTGATGCAGGCAATAAAATCGACTTGAGAATGGTCCAGGACGGACCGAAACATCGTCGTCTCTTCACCTTCTAGTGTGTGGTCTGGTCATCATTATGACTGGATATTATACATATCTCCCCACTACCTTTATAGATGAAAATTGATTTATCAGGGGAAATTACCAAATCACTATGACTATATAGCACTTGGAAGGGATCAGGATAAGGATTTGAGATTGGGGGAAGGAAGGAATGGTGCCCAACCACTTGGATAGTATTATAGATATGATAACGTGCCATAGACACTCCACACAGGTCAACATCACAGTTCCAAGGCAATAGATTCTTCGATAGACTCAATCGTGCAAGGAATTTTCCACGGATTATTGCAAGGCATTATTAATTCAATCCTCTTGCTGTTCTTGCTACGGTTGCGTGCTGAGAGAATTCTCTCAACCGTGACATTGTTTTGCTTCTCGAAACACGCAAGGACACAGTTTTGGCATTGTGTCTGTGAGCCAACTCTAGCCGGAATGATTTGAGAATATAAACAGGATTCAGAACCTGTTCGATCAGGTCAGACCCGGCCACTATAGGTTCAAACTGGAGAATTTTAGTTTTAGGAAGAATATTGAACTATTAGTTCTGAATATACTGATACAATACTGAATATTGAATAATATTGAATATTAGGAGGAATTGAACAAATCCTCAAGGGTGTTGATAAGGGGCTCGAACCTGTATGCTGAGTGTTCACAGGGTAGTGTTGATTGTAAGAAGGGTTGTGGATAAGAGGAATAGGATATCATGAAGTATTACTAAGATAACCGGTTTAACAGGTTCACAGAATAGATTGGACATGCATGTAATAATTATTAATTATGTCGGGATCTGGAAGACTGTAGATATATATATATTTAGGCTTGTATCGAGGTCTAATTCTTGAGGTTATCTTGATGATTTCGGGGCTTTAGTGTCCCCGCGGCCCGGTCCTCGACCAGGCCTCCACCCCCAGGAAGCAGCCCGTGACAGCTGATTAACACCCAGGTACCTATTTTACTGCTAGGTAACAGGGGCATAGGGTGAAAGAAACTCTGCCCATTGTTTCTCGCCGGCGCCCGGCATCGAACCCAGGACCACAGGATCACAAGTCCAGCGTGCTGTCCGCTCGGCCGACCGGCTCCCGGCTCATCGCCTGCATACTCCTCAGAGATTTGTTCTCAAGTGGTTGACAGTTTCATCTTCGCTATGGAGACATGTGCCTGGAATATACTACTGTGTAGAAGAACAGTCCACAAGCATCAGAACATTACCCCAACTCTAAGCATGTCTTAATGTCATTAAAAACTCCATTTTAAAGAGTTTAAACCAAAGGTTTGAGGTCTGCCATGTATTGCAGCTGTGTGTGTCAGTCAGCCTGCAAACGATCAACGCCTTGCCCTTATAGCCACTGGAGTTAAGCCCAAACACCTCCGTAAGTAAAATGTTCTGAAATATTAAGTAAAGTGGTATTATAGCGAACGACGCAGGACACACGAAGGTGCGTGACACACCGTGACAGCCAGAAGGCACGCACACTCCACCTGACACATGCCATTGCTGACACCGGCCCTTAGTGTCAAGATCAACACCTGCGATATAACTTTGAAGAACTTGACACGTTAACGCCCAAGGCTCACACGAGGACAAGGTACGCCCACCCACACGAGGACAAGACACACATACCCACACGAGGACAAGGCACACACGCCCACACGAGGACAAGACACACACGCCCACGAGGGCCAACACCCACACCAGGTCCAACACCCACATCCCCACAAGGGCAACACCCACACAAGGCCCAACACCCACACCCACAGTCGAACACTCAAAATCCAACCCACACTGTTCACTACAAAGTATCTCCCTATAAGACCAGTTCCTTCAATCGAGATGAATAGAGTTCAAGCCATTGGAAACTCATTAGAAATGAGTTATGCTTATGTGTAAATATAAATGGACAAAATCCTATTGTTGTAATCATTCGAAGGGTGTAAAAGGTACAACTATTACTTCAAGAGTCATTGAACCAACTGGGAGGCTGTTAGGGGAGAGAGAGAAAGTGAGGGGGTGAGGGAAGCAAGCTAGGGAGAACGTGAGGGAGAGAGAGAGAGAGGAAAGAGAGAGAGAGAGAGATGGCGATGGGAATGAGATCTTGAACATGCAAAATATTTTTGTCGTATATAAACATTGTGACCAGAAAGCAGAACAATTGCTACTCGTAATATACTTGGGGACACTTATGTAATGGGTATACCTGTGTGTCCAGAGTACATCTGTGTGTCTTAGGTACACCTGTGTGCCTAGAGTACACCTGTGTGTCCAGAGTACACCTGTGTGTCCAGAGTACACCTGTGTCCTAGGTATATTTAATGAACATGGTCACGATTTTCTCCAAAGAGGATAAAGGGATGTTCATTTTGTTTACATTTGTATGAGTGAAAATGAGGTTCAGGATTGGCCAGCAAATAGATGAGTTGGTGAATGAGTCGGTTGTTGAGTAGATAAATTGGCGAGTGGATGTATTGGTAGGTGAGTAGATGAGTCGATGAATGAACTAATATTAAGAACTTTTATAAAATCTTCAAGAACTGGATTACATTCAACTGCTTCGAGTGTAAAAATATTTAGAAAATAAATACCAGATTTTAGCATAAATTTCGTATCTTTCACACGTGAATAAACGTACAAATACACTACTCGTTTCGTCAAGGAACGAAAAGACACTCGCCCGGAAACCAGCTTAAATTGATATGATCGTTTGTGCTCATATCAGCTATTGTTAATACAATGCAAATATTAATGTCCATTTTTCTGAAATTTTTCTGAAATATTCAGAATATTTTGTCGCTTGACAACGCAAATATGGCACTTAATCTACTCTCTGGCTTGAAGAATTTACTGATAAGAGTTAATCGTAATTAATACTAAAGTCCTACCACTCTTCACTGGGGATAAATAGTTTACATAATTAGTTTGTAATATATATTTCTCAGTCGTAATAGTCAATAAGATTAAAGTCGTGATATTAACTCCAGAGAATTATTATACCATGCTCACAAAATTAATACTTGTGTATTCATGCTGGAGTTTATTTTTTTTCTTATTTGTGCCGTTGAAGAAAATTTTGACTGATATCGTGAATTATTGCAGAGAACAGGAAAAGATTTTGAGCTTATTCCTCTCTCTTTATTTAAATTCTCTTTTATTTCTTGTTCAAGAGAGAGAGAGAGAGAGAGAGAGGTGGAGTGACAGCAGAGGAGATGGAAGAGGAAAGTTCTTGCTAAACAGAAGTTATACTCTTGAATCCACTTACTACACATTATATACTTGTTGCACGGACCTAACGTGATCCTAAACACTATCATCACTTGGGCAAAGGCCCCACTTTTCAGACAACTTTCGTGTTGACCAGACCACACACTAGAAGGTGAAGGGACGACGACGTCGTTTCGGTCCATCCTGGACCATTCTCAAGCCAATTGACCGTTCTCACAATCGACTTGAGAATGGTCCAGGACGGACCGAAACGTCGTCGTCCCTTCACCTTCTAGTGTGTGGTCTGGTCAACGAACCTGGGTGTGTTGTATTTATTTAGAAAAGAATACAATATATCTTGTATTGATGTTAACAAGAATGATCTGAATGTACTGTATGTTTGAAGTATTAGCAGTAACCTCTTGAGAGGCTGTCCATTGCTTGTTCCCCTGGCTAACAGCAAGCAATTAGAGTTCGATGGTTAACAGGGAGGTAGTTAGAGCCGCTCTGGCAGTTAATTCTCTGTAACATATGTACGAGCCTTGAATCCTAAGCTGCTTGGTCGAATGCCTGGAAGTTTAGGTAGAACCAAAGTTTGTCGTCTTTATAAAGCATTTAAATGTGTTTGTGATATAATTAACTAACATATGGTCGCTGTTGCTGCAATTTTGAGGCAGGAAAGCCTTGAGAGAATGAGTGAAGTTTTATCAGTGGATTCTGTGTGCAACTTTGTGGCTATTATACAATGTGATTTTTTTATGCAAAAATTGGTGGATTGGTGTCACTGCCTCAGGGAAAAATGATTGTGATTGTATAGTGACTTTATAGTACAGGTAAATCATGAAACAATGACTATAGATTTCTCTTTATGGTATAAATAATAAACATATTTGACTCTGAACAAATCCACATGGGCCGTGACCAGGATTCGAACCAATGCATCACGCAATTGTGATTTCTGATGTGTAATATTTGACTCTCTGTTGTATTTGGGTTACTGTAAGGTAGTTCCGAGGATCAATGTCCTCACGGCTCGGTCTCTTATCAGTCCTCGTGACTGATAGTCTGATGAACCAAGCAGTCAGTCACACGCAGTCAGCCACACGCAGTCAGCCACACGCAGTCAGCCACACGCAGTCAGTCGCACGCAGTCAGCCTCACGCTGTCTGACGAATGAATCACAGCCTTGTTAACCCTTTCGAACACGGTACAAAGCGTTCGGCACTAATCACTGTAGTTGGAGCAACTAACTACCTAGCGAGTCGGTGAATATAGTGACCGAACAACGTCTCTTTGTCGTGCATGGAAACGGACACCTAGTTAAGCTCAAATGTTTATTGGGGAAGCCTTAATTAAATTTTAGGAATTTTTGACATCTTGTTTACAGTGTCTAAATTAAAAATTACAAGTTTATATATTTCCACTTGGGATCCAGTTGCAGTGAATATAAACGCGTTGTTTATAATTATAAATTTGTTCCCAAAAAGTTTCCAAGAGTAATTATAGAGCATTATAGGAAACTCTTATGTGTGGAATGTAACTCACGTGGGATTTCTCATTCTGTCACATTATCGGCTTAAGTCTCAAATTCAGTTGCCATGAATAGGATTTCCGAACTCCTTAATTAGGATCAAAAGATAATCCCTTGGGGTTACGAGGTCCGATATCACTGCCTAGATTTCTCGCATTCATTTGGGAGCTCAATTGACGAACGATATGATAACCAATGCACACGTGGAACGAAGGTTGAATTGCAAGAATTGCTAGTTAGTAGCAAATCTATAAGACACAAGTAGATTGACCAAACCACACACTAGAAGGTGAAGGGACGACGACGTTTCGGTCCGTCTTGGACCATTCTCAAGTCGACTTAAATAGGTCGACTGAGCCTAGCCTCTGATAAACATGTTTCTGTGATAAACAGGAGCTGAATACCGAGTTGTTTTGCGGAGACAATTGTATTAAAGTTGGAAAAGTTTGCATTATATGCGATGTGTGTCTCCAAGTTGGTACATTATGTCTTGAGGTGGACTTCTTGGGCAGATATTGTGTTGGGAAAGTCACGCTGTTTTGTGTGTTCTTGGGGGAGGTGTGTTTGTTTATGAATTCGTCCCATAAACACAGGTTATATGGGAGTGTGCAAAACTTGCCGGCGGAGACTCAGACACGGACGCACACGTGTACACACACACACAGAGAGGTAATAAAGCCTTATGCAACTGCAACTTGCAGTGTCGTGCAACTCTTGTGTGTTGCACAGTGCAAGCTCCTCCAAGGCTCGTCTCCCTACTGAAAATTAATGTAAAAACTTCCGACGAAAATTTAGGGCAAGAACCTTTGGAAAATTTAGGGCAAGAACCTTTGGAAAATTTAGGGCAAGAACCTTTGGAAAATTTAGGGCAAGAACCTTTGGAAAATTTAGGGCAAGAACCTTTGGAAAATTTAGGGAAGCAACATTGTAAAACACACATACACTCAGAGGAAACTTAGGGAGGGAAAAATAAATGTTGAATATTGATTGCAGAGAATAACAATAACATGGGTTCATCCACAGTATCAGTGATTAGGGTTCGAACCAACCCGCTGGGGTGTTCCCAAATGAACGCTCTATTGACCAGACCACACACTAGAAGGTGAAGGGACGACGACGTTTCGGTCCGTCCTGGACCATTCTGAAGTCGATTGAGAATGGTCCAGGACGGACCGAAACGTCGTCGTCCCTTCACCTTCTAGTGTGTGGTCTGGTCAACATACGTCAGCCACGTTATTGTGACTCCTCGCCTGCACATGAACGCTCTAGCCAACTATGCCACGACATGGTCAAAAGAATTGCAACCTGGGGTACTATGCAGGTGAGGTTCCACTGACAAAAAGAAATGAAAACACAGATAAAAGCAACTTTTGGATGAAAGGAAAACGAAGCAAAGAGAGAAGATATGTGGAGTAAACGCGAAAAGTAAATATTGGAAAAGATAAAAAAGAGGGATCCAAATTAGAGTCACAAAGAGATAAGGGCTTAAGGGAAAGGAAAACACACAAAGGGTTATTAATATAGATTGATTAAAATCCTTTTCGATATTTGAACGATCGTTTTATTTCTTTGACTTGATAGATTACAGCACTTTGAGAAGTGCCGACAGTGTCCATAAACCCGCCAAACACACACCGAAACTACGACGTTGGTACAACGTTCGAACAAGTTTTAACACCTAACCAGTTATAACAACCAATATAGCAAGTTGTAACAACGTTCTAATACGTCATAAACACGTTAAGCCAAGATGTAACAACTTTATTACAAGTTGTAACAAGCTGAAAATAGACAGTTACGGTTGTGGGTGTTCCTGGTTATGGTGTAAATAGACGATTATAGGTGTATTGAACCAATTTGTAAATGTTTGCTGTGTTCTGCGTTACAAATGTTGACGCCTTAATGAAGGCAGAGTTGCGTTAGGGGGACGGTAACTCTCTCCTAACTACAAACGTGGCTTAGGTCCAACTTACATGAGCACTGTTGTGTAATGAACAAATTCACAAGCGCCGTGACGAGGATTCGAACTTACGTCTCGGAGCATCCCAGACGCTGCCCTTGTGGATTTGTTCATTTGATGCATCAGGCTGTTGTGATTTGTGTGTGTAATGAAGTAAGGGCGAAGAGGTAGAACGGCCTATTGACATAGCTCGAGTGCAGGGGGGGGTTGTGTAAAATCCTGGTGTGTGTCTCGGAGAGGCTGCAGGATCCAGTAAGTTCAATAGAACTTCTGGTTTCAACTCTTTTGACCATGTCGTAGCTCAGTCGATTAAGGCAGCGTCTGGGATGCTCTCGGACGTAGGTTCGAATCCTCGTCACGGCCCTTGTGGATCTGTTCATGCTGGGTAAGATCTTACATCCTGTTGTTATATACACCACCAACGACGCTCACCAGCACACATGATACATTTTCCGTATACAAATAGTCACCTTGGTCCAACAGCACATCACAAAATCTTTCATTTCATTTTTAATCATTTACATGAATCATATTTTCTTTCGGAATCATTAAGATAGTTCAAACTTTTCGATATGAACTTCCGACAGTTTTCTGAATATGCCTTAAGAGAGATTGCTTGTCTCTATCCAATGTTGAAGAGCAGACGCTTGGGCCTAGCCTTACCCAAACTTGTAGGCATAATGGTCTGAGGTATAGGACGGACATAGGCTAGTCGAGGTAGGCCTAAATTAAATGAGTTAAGAACTATTAATCATTATTGCGACCCCCACCAACAGATTCTCACGAATTCAATTCAGGTTAAGTGTTGAGATGTTGGTTGAGATTCCCGAAGAGTTTTTCGCCCCCAGAAAAAAATTTATATTTCTTTTAAGGACTCGTTGGGTTGGGGGGACGATGGTAGGGCACCCGGGCACCACCGGGTATCCCTCCCAATAAACCATAAAATATAATTTGTCCAAATTTATATGCCAGATGTCTAAGGCTAGCCTCACTCAACTCCGCTGGGTGAACTGTGAGAGTAAAGATTAATGAACCTTAGATTTAGGATAGTTGATTAATTGAATATCGGGCAAGATAACAGACGAGGAATAGCTTAACATAAGATCATAGGCAACTGCAGAAGGCCTATTGGCCCATACGAGGCAGCTCCTATCTATAACCACCCAATCCCACTCCTATACACTTTAATTGATGCAGTTATAGGTTACATGTGGATGACTTTGGCAAGATGTAAATAAACGTCTTTTATATATATATATATATATATATATATATATATATATATTATATATATATATATATATATATATATATATATATAATATAGAATACACAAACTAATTGATATGTTTTGATACGTGGCCATTTCGAAATCAATATTATCTTTCTGCTAAATTTATATCTAAAATAATGGAAATGAGCGATTACACTCGGGTAAAAAAAAAAAAAACAATAGATTACCTTTGTTTGTATAGTCCGTATGTTGACTTTTAATTAAAAATAGCATGCCAGGAAAACACTTTCATTTTAGACTCGCGAACTAATCATTAGCTGTCGGTCAAAATTAATATTTTAATTTTGAAGTCTTCTTTGCTTTGCAATTAATTCATTAAATCAGGATACAGTAGGCTAGACTTAGGATAGATTTGGCTTGATTAGATTAGGATATGCTTGACTATGGTAAAGTCAGTGTAGGCTTAGTAAAGGTTTGGTCAATTTAAGATTAAGATAAGATTAGCTAAGAAGGTATACCAAAATTAGGGGCTTGCCAATTTTGCTTGGTTATAGATCAACAACTTGTCGTTCGCTCAGAATAAGTTATTCTAATTGTTTTAATTAATGACAGGTATGGAAACAGGTTTGAAATTTGTATGACATTAGCAAATATTTGTGTGACAGGAACAGCTGGCCACATATTAAATATTTAAATGGCCTAACATAAGTCTGATAGATCTGATAGATCGTCTGATAGATCTGATAGATCGTCTGATAGATCACTATCCTAACAGCTTAACTGTTCGATCACGAGCGTTTTCCCACAAGTAGGAACGACAACGAGGCAAACCGAATCATTGGTCTGCCTCGGTTAATCTTGGTTTGATTAACCATCGGTTAATCATTCATCAAACCGAATCATTGGTATGGTTTGGTTAATCACGAATCATTGAAACATAATTGACTGGACAATATTATGCAACATCAGCCCATTCTGCTAGAATGAGAGTATTTATTGCAACGATGAAGTCAATAGTGCAAACAAGTCGTTTATTATTATTATTATTATCAATATCATTATTAATAATATTTATTATTATTTTCTACCACAGACGTGGCCACATATTTACACTGCTAACCAGCATATTTACATTTTCTTCTGTCCTCCGTAGACAAGGTTAGAGATCTGTTAAACATATAGTTCAGTGATTTGTTGAACAATGTCGTCATGATCCAGCAGAAATTACACTTTTTGCAATGAATTTGAACAAACCGATTTTTTATATATCTTAATATTGCTAATAAAATTTAACCTAACCACTCTAGGCATAATTAACGCTATACGAGGCCTAATATAATATATATATATATGTGCTCTACTAGACCTGGGAATATTTAGGTTTGGCTTCAAGTTTCATTTTTGTCGAATCTTATAAGAATAAGTACAAAACATGACTTACTAGGCTCCTTCACTACATATAGGTACACACGTCCATATTATTACAAAACTAGCAAAACAGGAGAATGGGTTGCCTAAAAAATACATAAAATATTAACATTACAGTAACATATGTATTATATTAATTATTAATACATTAATATATAAACAAACTCCCTTATGTCCTATATTTTATGACGTGTTATAGAGGGGGGGGGAACAAATTTATATTTCGGTCCCTTTGTTTAGATAGGTGATTGGAAATAGGTAAAAAAGGCTAGATGGTGGGGCGTTGGCTCTTTACAACCGACACTATTCTGCCCCTCGTCCTGCCTCTCCATTTCAAAGGCATTCCTAGCCATGGGTGGATAGGTAAAATTTGATCCCCGAAGCCACGAGGTTGGACGAGCCGTCAGAAATTAGTCTTTAATTTCTGACACGTCATTTATTATGACGTGTCATAATAAAATTTTAATTTAATTTTAAAATTAATTTAATTTAATTTTAAAACTGGATAGACTATATTCTGTTGGTTAAAGTTTAGTTACTGTGAACTTAGCGAAAAAGTGGTTGTTTAATATCATGTTTTGAGGGACAAGGATCTTATAGACTGCTTGGGGAACTGTTTCAGTGTGTGTGTGAGATGCATTTCGTATGCACGGGTCGTTTCGTGTCTTTTCGTTCGTGATGTGACTCGTTCCATGACCTCTCGTTCACCAGTGTTACAGGACAGGAGGAAGGCACTACGGGCTCACCATAGCCCGTGCTACTTGGAACTTTGCTCCAGGTAGCGAATCTTTAACAACATGTTACAGGACGTAACACTCTCCTCTCCTACTGTCAGGAATACAAATTGTAACGATTTAGTTTATGCCGTGAAGAGAGAGTTTATTAAAAACTTGTAATTTGAGCCTTTGACACATGTCTATGACTTCTGTCAGCCGTAAATCGAGTTCTTAGCATGATACAGCCATTGACCTCTCATGGCTAATACAATACTTGAGTAAATCTCCAATCCACGAGTTTATACTAGAATCGTACATGTTAGAATTCTCAAATTCATGCTTGTCATTCGTGCTGCTACTGTTCCGTCTAGGGTGAGTTTACTCACTCCTGGAGCTACAGTTAGGCTCACGCATGCACCTGTTCCAGCACCTGTTCCAGCACCTGGGCATCCGTCCCTCATACTCATTCACACTGTATAGTGAAGATGATGTTCTATTGCACTTTATGACTGTGTTAACCTAAGACTCACAGTCTCAGGTTAGAGCCTTATTCCTCCTTCACTATCCTGGAACCACAGACCTCCATCAATATACTGGAACCACAGACCTTCATCAATGTCGTGGTATCTCATTTTTATCAATATCCTGCAATCTCAATCAATTAGTATCCAGGATAGCAGTCGTCCACCAATATTCTGGTGCCTGGATACTCAGTTAATATCCTGGAATACCAGCCATGACAATATCAAAAGGCAGAACATTCGAAATTGCCTGAAAAAGTCGCAAGTTAGTGAATGCCGAGAGTGTTTTCAGTTTGTTTCATGTCTTTCTCTATAGGATCTCCACATATTTCTCGTTTCCTCATTTGCTTCGGCTGAAGAAAAGTCTGAGGAAATTTTCTTGACCTGCAACTGATAATTTGTTTAATTTCCAAAAGTTAGGGATTTTGAGAAGACAATATTTGCCTTTGCATTGATATTTTCCAAAAAATATGGATATCACAAAAAAATATGGATATCACACAAAAATATGGATATCACAAAAAATATGGATATCACAAAAAATATGGATATCAAACAAAAATATGGATATCACACATATATTCCAAAAAATATGGATATCACACAAAAAATTGTGATATCACACTCCACTCTTGTTATCTTATAGCCATATACTTGCTATCCAGTGCTTAATGGATTTTGATACACTAACAATATCGTTAATGGATCTATGTTCTATTTTTCTGTTAATTTTAACGTGAGTTTCAGTAATCCAAAGTGAACTTCAGTGACACTTGAACATGTTTGGACTACCTTGAGTGCTGCCTGCTGTTTCTTGGTTCCTGGGATCGAGGTACATTGCATATAGCAACTGACACGATGGTGAGCCTCCAAATACTGTTCTGAGCCTGAGCAACAGAGCCATGTGCTCTGTTAGGTGCCTCAGTAATGCTATTTCTTCCCATTGGAGCCTCGCAGAGCCCGGAGCTCAAATTCATCCGCTGGAGCCTCTCAGAGCGCAGGGCTCATTCCATTCACTAAAAGAAATGAGACAAAAAGAACATTACTCAATGAAGGACCACCTCCCTATAACGACTAGAGAAAAAGATTTGGTTGTGAATATAACACCGAACCTAACTCCGGAGGCTCATTTATAAAAGGATAACGTCAGCAGCGTACTCTACACTAGCAAAAATCAGAACATCATTCAGGAACTTAAATAAGCAGGCACTCAGATCGCTGTTCAAGCTACGTGAGACCAGTTTTGGAGTATGCAGCGCACTGTGGAGTTCGCAAATCTTTCTAAATACAAAAGGAAACTCGAAAAAGTTGAGGTTTGCAACGAGATTCGTTGCAGAATTGCAAGGGATGGAGGTATGAAGGGATTGAAATATGTAAACGCGATGGCGCTAGAAAAGAGAAGAGAGAGAGGGGGAAACATGTTCCAGACGTGTAAAATTTATAAGGGGCTTGACCGTGGAAAAAGAGGACATGTTCGCCGTGAATACCAATGGCACAAGAGGGCATGCAAGGAGGCTTGAGTCTCTGGTGAATCATAGAGACGTTAGGCAGTTTTCCTTTACCGTAAGAGCGGTGGGAAAATATCATAAACTGATGGAGCAATTTAAATCAGCATTAACTATTTAAACAAATGATTGGACGTGGAAATAGGCCAAGAGTCATTGCTTTAGATAACCGCTGGTTAGAAAGGCGGGGTCGAGGAGCTATCACCTCTTTCCTGCAAGCACAAATATATATATATATATATATATATATATATATATATATATATATATATATATATATAAACTGAAAAATCACACCCCAGAAGTGACTCGAACCCATACTGCCAGGAGCAACGCAACTGGTATGTACAGGGACGCCTTAATCACTTATTAATTAAGTCATCCCTGTACATACCAGTTGCAGAGTGCTCCTGGCAGTATGGGTTCGAGTCACTTCTGGGGTGAGAGTTTTCAGTTGCATATAGTCCTGGGGACCATTCAGGCTTGTTCGCATATATATATATATATATATATATATATATATATATATATATATATATATATATATATATATATATAATACACACACACACACACACACACAAATTGTATCCCAAACAAAACATGAATTACAAGCATGTTTGCAACGCCACGATCATCAACATACAAAATTGGCTTGCAAGTATATGCGCCATAAACAGGTTTTGCAACATGCTCCGTTGATCGGCCTTAGCCGTAAATCTGCGAGGCTTCCGTGTTTACTGCTCCTTAAATTGTTCCGCGAGATTGTGCGCGTCTCCCGGCGAGAAATCTGCGTCCGATTGGCTAATAGGTGGGATTGGTGCTTGTGTTACGACTTGTGCAAGGTGGTGGGTTCGAAACCCGCTGGTGGAGACGCTAGTGGAGGTGGGCATGTGTTCAGTGGTTAAGGACAGGGGTTAAGTGGCGCCGAGTTGGTGTTTAGTGAAGGGCAGGTGATGAGTAGGAGCTAATGGGCCAACCCGTTCTCGCAAATTCGTATAGTCAATATTGACTTATTAAATACGTGCATAGGCAACATACTAAACATAATAGTTTCCCTTGAAAAGCTTCATAGAAAACACCGTCCTTACCTAACCTACTTAGTATGTTAAGATAAGCATCTTATAGCTTCGTAATTACAATTGTTACTTAACCTATTAGAGGTATAGATTAGGTAATAATTGTAATTACGAAGCAATAAGATGCTTATCTTAACATACTAAGTAGGTTAGGTAAGGTCGGTGTTTTCTATGAAGCTTTTCAAGGGAAACTATTATGTTTAGTATGTCACCTATGCACATATTAATAAGTCAATATTGACTATACGAATTTGCAAGGACGGGTTGAATGGGCACAGGGCAGATGAAAGTGGCAATCAGAAGGTGTTAAGTGGTAGTAGAAAGACGCTAATGTCAATGGGCTTTTGTTAAGGGGCGATATGGAGGCATTAAATGCCTATGGGGAGGTGTCAAGTGTCAATGAGAAAGTGCAAAATGGTTACTGTATTTGCATCCGAACTCTTGCTTACTCATCCTCAATTCTTGCTTATCTAATCTCAATATTCATCACCCTTCACGTAGCAACCCACAACCCACCCCTCTGACCCACCTGCCCACTGCTAACACGTCCTAAACAAAATAGTGAGAAGAGGGGGCCCACCTTGGTGTTAGAGTAGCAGCATCCCAGTGTCCATACGTCTGTGTTAGAGAGATGCAGCATCCAGTGTCCAACGTCTGTGTTTCGAGAGTTGCAGCATCCCAGTGTCCATACGTCTGTGTTAGAGAGATGCAGCATCCCAGTGTCCATACATCTGTGTTAGAGATGCAGCATCCAGCAGCCGTCTTGTCCTCCTGGATGGGTGGAGAGGCAGCATCCAACATGTACTCGTCTAGTTGTGCTTGCGGGGGATGAGCTTTAGCTCTTTGGTCCCGCCTCTCAACTGTTAATAAACTGGTGTTCTGAGCCTATTGGGGTCTGATCTATATTTGAAAATGTGTATGGAGTCAGCCTCCACCACTCACTGTCTAATGCATTCCTTCTATTAATAACTTCTCTGACACGGAGCAAAATCATCCTAATGTCTCTGTGGCTCATTTGGGTACTCAATTTCCACCTGTGTCCTTTCTTGTGCGAGTATCACCAGTGTTAAATAGTCTCTTTATCTGTAAATTCCCTAAAGAATTTTGTATGTAGTTATCATGTCTCCCTTAACTCCTCTGCAGGCGATGAGTCACAATACATGGCTAAAGTATGTTGACCAGACCACACACTAGAAGGTGAAGGACGACGACGTTTCGGTCCGTCCTGGACCATTCTCAAGTCGGACCATTCTCACAATCGACATGAGAATGGTTCAGGACGGACCGAAACGTCGTCGTCCCTTCATCTTCTAGTGTGTGGTCTGGTCAATTAACTCCTGTCTTCAAACGACGTGAGGTGAAATTCACGCAGCCTTTCCGCATAACTCATACCTCTTAGCTCTGGAACTAGTCTAGTAGCATACCTTTGAACCTTCTCCAACTTCGTTTCATGCTTGACAAGGTATGACACCAGCGAGCCACCGTTTTCTCTGGCTGGGGTATTCTGTCCCTCACACTTCCACCTGTATACATATGCTCTCCTTCTCTTGCATAACAATTGCACACCTTGCATACTGCAAGTTGTAATTGCTTCCTGTACCTGAAAGTCATCTGCTGGTGTAAATGTTGAGAGGAAACTCGCATCCGGTCATATAAATATTTAGACTTCAAAGTGAATGAGTTGTCATTGTGCCCAACCCGCTTTGACTGTATACAGTCTAATGCCCCTTACACTGTGCCAATTCCTATACCCAAATCACTCTATCCTTCACCACACCTTGCAAGGAAACAGGTAAAAAAAAGTATATATATAATATGTCGACCAAATAGTCAAAATGTATTGCTTCGCCTAGTATGT
>WNGS01007182.1:7300915-7311019 GCA_020271785.1 Procambarus virginalis
AAATGCTTTAAGATATATTAGCAATTATAAACACCCTTTGGGCTATTTCCCTCGAATCCTTAAGCGTGAAGCTATTAATAAAATGTGTAGTGTGATTACCGTAGAGTTTAATATTGAGGAACGTCCTCTCCCCCATATTCTGAGAGAAAGAGGAGAACAAGCAATCAGGGAGAGAATTATTTCAGGGCTTCCTAAGGATGGAAGCAAGAGGACCTTGGGGATAGGGGCTAGGGGATCGAGGAGTGAGATTTGGGGAAGCAGAGGGATAGGGAGGAATAGGGTTAGGCTCCCCTAACCAGGGGTAGAACGACATGTGGGACCAAGGGAAAGGAGACGAGAGGTCAGTGAGAGAGAAGGGGAAATGGTTGATTGTTCGAGGCTAGTTTGGGAGAGTGGAGGATTAGGAAATGGGATAGAGAAGGGAGAAATGGAGGGAGATGAGAGGGGAGAAAATGAACACATGTGAAATGGTAGGCTGGGGAGAGAGACAAACTATCCCCCGGCACCGCCGGGTAACCCTCTCTAGCATATATATGGAAACTTCATCGGCAATAACTAGCAAATATTAATTTAAAAGCAGAATAACTCTCAAACAAAAGTACATAATAAGTATTTCAGTACAATCCATTCAACTTCACTCCGATCCAAATTCATGTCTTCTATCGCAGACTTAATTCCACCTTTAATAACTTTGATGAATCATTTCTGGTTTCTCTAGAGCTCAAAAGCTCTCAGGAAATAATGATATCAAGCTCTGATCTTCTAATTTACGTTCATTTAGCTCCCTTGTTTAATTAATTTCTTTGCGATATTCCTCTCTTTGATGTTTGAGGAGATGTTCTCCATGTTAGAGTAACTCAAGGATTTGTTCTTCAGCTTACACACACACACATGTGGGTGGAACACGAACAAGGGGACACAGGTGGAAACTTAGTACCCAGATGAGCCACAGAGACGTTAGAAAGAATTTTCCAGTGTCAAAGTAGTTAACAAATGGAATGCATTAAGTAGTGTTGTGGTGGAGGCTGACTCCATACACAGTTTCAAATGTAGATATGATAGAGCCCAATAGGCTCAGGAATCTGTACACCAGTTGATTGACAGTTGTGAGGCGGGACCAAAGAGCCAGAGCTCGACCCCCGCAAGCACAACTAGGTGAGTACAACTAGGTGAGTACACACACACACACACACACACACACACAACACACACACACCACACACACACACACACACACACACACACACACACACTCATCAGGGCCTGGCGGCTGAGTGAACAGCGCTCTGGGATCGTAGTCTCAAAGCAACCGACTATTTCACTGCAAGGCAGAAACAAATGGGTAGACATGAACAAATACAAGAGCACACTCATTTATAGTGTCTAACGGTTCATAATGAAACTGTTCCCAAAGACCGTAGAATCAAATGAGACATGATCCTAACATACATAATATATTGACTGACATAGACAAAGCAGATATATAAACACATGGGTCCAGCTAAACACAATCAGAACATTTATGAAGACATGAGATATAGATGCGTCAGTGGGATAAAAAAAATGTATTTTCATCGAGTGAGTAGTGACCTTGTGGAATGGGTTGGGCAAAGAAATGGTCACAACACTGTTACCTGAAGTCCTTCGTAGGAGCCGACTGTGCTGATCAAAATACAGGTCAACACAGCTGTTGATCACCACAAACTTGCATTTGTGTTTTTACTAATATACAGAGGGGCAAACAGCAATTCCTGCTGGTCAATATTCCTTCCCTAGAATCACCAGACACGTGAAACGGGTCGAGATTAATACTCTAGGGTCACCACTACCAGATGCCTCACACAGGTCAATATTGTGAAGCGGGATAAATATCTATTCAGCTTATAATTTTTAAAATCTACAATTTGACAGAAATGATTCTCAAGCATTGTGCTTCGGATGATATAAGAAAAAAGACGTCGACAGATTAAAGATTATTAATTGAGATTAAATCCTTAATCGCCAGTTAATTAGGACTTAGCAATTATAAATCAAACGTATTATCATAATTTATTAAATCGTATTTTCAGCAAATTGAAGCTGTTTAAACGTTTCCTTGTTCTTCCTGGACTCTAGATGACTAGAGATTGAACTTGGTGACTTTGAACCTGTGGTTGAACTTATATGATATGAACTTGGTGACTTTGAACCTAAGGATGAACTTGTATATGAACTTGGTGACTTTGAACGTAAGGATGAACTTGTATATGAACTTGGTGACTTTGAACCTATAGTTGAACTTATATGATATCAACTTGGTGACTTTGAATCTATGGATGAACTTGGCAGTTTTAAATCTATGGTTGAAGTACACGAGTCATAAACTCTTTGATTGAACTTGAATGGGCAGTAACCTGTACTAGAACTTGACAAATGATCTCAGGTTGTTACTAGTAATCATATACCCCCCCCCCCACACCATAACGATCTCATCACATGATGACATAGTATACCCGCAATTACTGCGCATACTCGCCCTTAACGATGCAAATCTCTGCATATGAGAGAACAAATATATTGCACAAACAAATTACAATATTTTATTTCCCCGGCCGAGAAGAGGAGCAATTATCACGGATGACCGATCAATTTCATAATTAATTCCGCTCCCATACATCAATAATTAATTATAATATACAGCTGTCACAACGAAGAATTATTATGATTCAATATTTTACGAGAGAATAGAAATACACCTTACTGACATTCCAGTATATAAATTCATTGTATTATTTAAACATGTCGGATACATGGATTGTTATAGCTCATAGGGCTGCAGGCGATGAGTTACAATAACGAGGCTAAAGTAACATAAGCCTACCCCTTCCATTTATCTTTCTTTCTCTTTCCTTTTCTTTCTCTCTCCTTCCTTTTTCTGTTCATTGTCTTCTACGCTTCATTGCTATCCTCTTCTTATTCCTATCTCCTCATTCGGTGGTTATAATAGGAGCTGCCTCGTATGGGCCAATAGGCCCTCTGCAGCTCCTATTATTATTACTATCCCCTCTACTACACCTTACTTTGCTCCTCAGCTCTCTCTTGCCTATTTATTGCCTGTCTCTACTTCCTCATCACAATCGACTTGAGAATGGTCCAGGACGGACCGAAACGTCGTCATCCCTTCACTTTTTAGTGTGTGGTCTGGTCAGCATCAGCTCACAGGGCTGTTTGAGTGAAAATAGTTTAGTTGAGTGAAAGTAACATATAGGTCTCACATATAGGCATACATATAGCATATAAGCGTACTTGTTGATTATTATTAATACTTAAGTGGCCCTATTTGGTGAACTATTTTTAATTGACCGTCAAATTTAATTAATAATCATTTTGAGGGTAATATATATGGCACCAGATGTATAATTGATGCATCCATTTTTATTGAAATATTTAAATCAGTGTAAAAAGACATAATGAATTCTCAAAATTTCGGACATTTCGAAAAAAAATTGATTTTGCCGCCAGAACGGAAGTGTATTAAAGCCTTATCATTCTCTTTTGATAAATAATCTCTCTAGCAAAATCTATAAGAATGTCTAATGTGGCACTCAGTCATGAAGTGGCACTCACTAAATACTTAAGGAATACACAGATATACTTGATTTTTCAACTGGCGAAAGGAGATTATAAATTCTAACTCATCATCAGAGAGAGACTACCCAAGATAAACATTAAAAAACTACGACTTAAACCTCATTAACAATACTGGGGCCGCAACCGCACCCAATGGAAGGTTATGGCATTGACCAGCACCTGTGTTCCGTGGCTTTATCCACTTAACCTGCACCTCCTCTCTACCAGTGTCCCCCCTTAACCATTCGTCCGTATCTCACAGGAAGATGTTCCAGGCAGGAACGGATCGTTATGCACTTAATGCTTCATATTGTTAACTGCAAGCCACAGTATAAAGAAATACCATTTTATTCGCTTGCATCTTCGTAGTCTCGATCTTACGACCACTGGAAGACAGGAGCTGTACCGACTGAACTACGAATGGCCATAATAAGATTGGGTCTCAAATCCCAGTTGGAGACAAAACTGGTGTTCAGTTGGGACTTAAATCCTCTTCTTGCGTATCACTACGTACCAGGAGATCCATGTGCTAGTCATATAAACTACAAACCACAATAAACTTGGAGACAACATTTTATTCACTTCCATCGGAGCCTCGAACTCACTCTAAGGTAAAAGGTATCAGGCAATGTAGATGCACAGGTGTAATCCCATATGACCTGTTTACCTTCCCTCCATGGCTTCAGGGTGACTCCATCTGGGCGTTTTTGGCTGTTGTCAGGTCTGCACAACTGAGGTTCTCTTTGTGCTGGACACCCAGCTGTAGCCAAACTTCTCTTGATTATGTCATTGACTGCTTCATGTCTGGCAATCTTTCCCTGTGTCTTACGACAGATGAGACCATGGCTGTCGTATTGCTCTGCCGACGCATAGCCGTGGTTACATCAGTGTTCATATGCATATATCATTGTAATATTTAACTGAACTAGAGCTGATTACATACACAAAATGAATTTTGTGGGAGAAAGCTCTGAATATTGACGAGTGTATATTGACTCTAGAAGCACTACATTTGTCAATATTACTGGATGTCGTCTAATTATACTGAAATACATTAAATATGAACACTTGATTTGTTCAAAATACATCCAATTTGGGTTAAAAAAAATCTCTTCTAAGATCCTTGATAGTAATTTAGCCTCACCGATTGTTTAGAATTTAGTCATTAGATTCTTGATAGTAATTTAGTTAATTTTGTTAACAAACGTCTCATCCGACCTTTGATTGTTTGTGAAGGTAAATTCATATTTTATTTCCTTTTACTTATAAATATTTCTGTGTAGTTGTCTGTCATTGCTTTAATATCTCCGAGATTACTGGTGAAGAGTTATTTTCTGACATTTAAATATTGTTTTTGTGTAAAAGTTTGTATTCTCCTTTCAATAGTTATTGTAATTTTGTGTAGTTTCTGTTTCCTTTCATTTATTGTTGTAATTTTGTGTAGTTGTGTTTTTCTTGTGAGTAAGATGGCGCACCAGCCTATGTCCTCGATCTTCCTGTCAGAACCGTTGGTGCCTGATCTCTATTATTTAAGGAAGACTCCTGTGAGGCGAAAGTGCTTAGAGTATTTTNCAGGTTGTCAGTGTGGGAATGACTGGCATTAAAAACTCAGGCAGACATCCCTAAGTACGGTCAGTGAATATAGTTACACTTAACTTTAATTTCCTGAACAAATTCAATCATATCTTGTTTAGACTTTGGGTTAAGAGCCGCCACATGCGCTTTCAACGTCCTCCATTCTCGTTTAATGAAAAATTATTTAATTTAACTTTAGTGCTGCAATTTCTCGTAATTTGGAAAGTTGCTGTGATCGAGAGAAATGTTTAGTTAAATGAAAACAGCAAAAGCATAGGGAATTACGAGACCATTGTCATTGTCAAGGGGTGACATCATTGTCAAGGGGCTGACATCATTGTCAAGGGGGCTGACATCATTGTCAAGGGGGCTGACATCATTGTCAAGGGGGCTGACATCATTGTCAAGGGGGCTGACATCATTGTCAAGGGGGCTGACCGCATTGTCAAGGGGCTGGCATCATTGTCAAGGGGCTGGCATCATTGTCAGGGGCTGACATCATTGTCAAGGGGCTGGCATCATTGTCAAGGGCCTGTCATCATTGCCAAGGGCTGACATCATTGTCAAGCAGCTGACATTATTGTCAAGCAGCTGACATCATTGTCAAGCAGCTGACATCATTGTCAAGCAGCTGACATCATTGTCAAGCAGCTGACATCATTGTGAAGACGTTGACAAGTTGTTCCTACCTCTCATCACGTAATGTTATAATGTTTATCTTTATTGTTATCATCATTTTGCAATAAATATTATATATATTATATAATGTCGTACCTAGTAGCCAGAACGCACTTCTCAGCCTACTATGCATGGCCCGATTTGCTTAATAAGCCAAGTTTTTCATGAATTAATTGTTTTTCGACTACCTAACCTACCTAACCTAACCTAACCTAACTTTTTCGGCTACCTACCTAACCTAACCTATAAAGATAGGTTAGGTTAGGTTAGGTAGAGTTGGTTAGGTTCGGTCATATATGTACGTTAATTTTAACTCCAATAAAAAAATTGACTTCATACATAAGGAAATGGTACCTTATCATTTCATAAGAACAAAATTAGAGAAAAGATATAATTCAGGAAAACTTGGCTTATTAGGCAAATCGCGCCTTGAATAGTAGGCAGAGTACGACGTTCTGGCTACTAGGTACGACATACATATATATAAATATATATATATATTATATTATATATATATATATATATATAATATATATATTAATTTATAATATATATTATGATTTAAAGCTTTCATCTTTCATTTTATACGCGTTTTGGGTGAGGTGATATGTTACAACAGTTTTTAATGAGGTGAACAAAACTTTCAACAAAGGACAGAACACGAAAACAATGGATATTAACTGGATATTAACTGGGTAAATTGAAGGTATGAATGGAAGTAACTGCAGAGGCCTATTGGCCCATATTTCTTGATGCTTCTATATTGGAGCGGGGTCTTGAAGTGGGTAGAATATAGTTGTGCATTAAGTTCCAAGTTCTTGACAATGATGTCAGCTGCTTGACATATATATATATATATATATATATATATATATATATATATATATATATATATATAATGTATATATTGTAGAATATAAACAGCTACATCATACAAACAGCAGCGTATATGCGTTAGGTGTTTAAATACGTTACTGCTGCAGCAAGTTCCCCCCCAAAAAAAATTTCAGTAGCAATAAGACTTTGAATTTACCTGTCAATCATTAACTAGTTTTAATGGTCCGCCGTTGCCGTATAAAAGAGCAGAATCCATATTTCCATTACACACGATCTCCGTCTTTATAACATCTTCGCTACACGCAGTCCACCTCATTGCAACATCTTCAATGTAAACATTGCACATCGATGTTTTATTGTATACTGCGCTCGTCTCTCCCGGAGCCTCTGGCTACCACAGAACTCAGAGTCCCTGAAACTATTGTCTGTTTTGATTCATCTTATAAATCATATGATTGTGTCTCTGGCAACATGTCTCTCTAGCAACTTTCGAATGCAATTGCTATACTGAGCTGGAAGAGTCCTCATTAGAGGCAGGGCTCAGGAGCTGGAACCCAATAGATCTTTTCATAATATTATGAATAATAAATTCATAATAAATTAAATAATATCTTCAATAATATCTAATATAATATCTTCTAATATAATACAATAATATCTTTATAATATCCGAATATTTTGTCTTCATAACGCATAAACATTTTTAGCGGCCTCTATTGAAGTGAAGTTAAAATATTTAACATTGAATGCAATTTTTGGTAATTAACCGTTCATTAACAACAGGTTGGAATTGTTGAAATTTTTACGGTTCCGATGGCACCTGTTGCCTGTTTCAGCCTCGGAATTACTTTGTTCATTGTAAAGTTGCCATTTATCAGTTACTCAAGGTTCCACATGTCTGATACTTTAGGTCTCTGGGGGCGAGCTGTGTGAGACTGCAACCCGTCCCCGCAAATTCGTATAGTCAGTATTGACTTATTAAATAAGTGCATAGGTGACATACTTAACATAATAGTTTCCCCTTGAAAATCTTCATAGAAAACACCGACCTTACCTAACCTACTTAGTATGTTAAGATAAGCATCTTATTGCTTCGCAATTACAATTATTACCTAACCTATACCTATAATAGGTTAATGAACATTTGTAATTACGAAGCTATAAGATGCTTATTTTAACATACTAAGTAGGTTAGGTAAGGTCGGTGTTTAATATGAAGATTTTCACGGGAAACTATGTTTAGTATATCACCTATGCAGGAAACTAATAAGTCAATATTGACTATACGAATTTGCGAGGACGGGTTGGGGACTGACTCACTGACTGACTGAGAATTTGTATGTAGGGAACATGATACCTCTTACACCTCATATCCGAGATGTCAATGTTTGTAGTTGGGAGGATGGAGGTCTCTGCGAGGTGTGTGCATTATGAATCCTGAGTACAGTAAAATACACACAGAGCAGCTGCGTCTCTTCTATTTTGGAAAGTTTGTATATGTGGAATAGAGTCGAATTCCTTGTAATATTTTTGTTCACTACATATATGACCTGGAACTGAAAGATTGAGTTTTAGTACTCTTTGATTGGTTAACTTTGAAAGTTGCAGCTTAACTATATTCATTAAATTGAATATAGTTAAGTTTATATATATATATATATATATATATATATATATATATATATATATATATATATATAATATGTCAATAGGCCGTTCTCCCTCTTCGCTCTTACTTCATTACACATTACTGGCTTGTGTCTCGGAGAGGCTGCAGGATCCAGTAATTTCAGTAGAACTTCGGTTTCAACTCTTTTGACCATGTCGTAGCTCAGTCGATTAAGACAGCGTCTTGGGTGCTCTCGGACGCAGGTTCGAATCCTCGTCACGGCCCTTGTGGATTTGTTCATTTGATGAAATATGTATTTAGTTTGCTCAATGATGGAGAGCGGATGTTTGGGACTTCCCTCTCGGAACTCTGCACGGTGATTAGTGATTGTGATTGTTTGGCAGTGTCGAATAGTGATCAGGGGGTCACCCCTATTCCACTCTTGAAGAAGGGCTTGGCTTCTGCTCCGTATCCCAGCGATTCCTATGATTTCTGAAATGGTGGTTTTGTTTTCCTAAGAGTTTTTTAAAAGGTTTTCTACTGTACATTGCATTGCAACTTGCACACACAAAGTAACCACAGCGTTTTTAACTTTGCTCCAATATTGCATCAAAGAAACAATTTTTAAAACGTGTGTTTTCTGGGATTGAATGTTCTGAAAGAGAGTGAGTGAGAGAGAGAGAAAGAGAGGTAGAGAAGGACATGTAGAAGAGGGAAAAGGATGTAGAAACGGACAGAAAGACCCGAGCACCGCTGGTTTCTCCATATAATATACATGTTTGTAATCTTAAAAATCAAACATACTTTCATGCACATAAATAAAGAAACCACAGAGTACAAAATGCTCAATTGCACTGGAGTGGAAAACAAGAGAGAGAGAAACATTTTAATAAATGACAAAACATGGTAATCTTTTTCCTCCTTGCTGGGGGAGAAATTGAAGGGAAAAGATAAAGGGTTTGTTGTCAAGTTTTACAACCGTTGGTCGAGGGGTGTGGCAGGTGCCAGCCAAGAGCTTAACCGCCACATGTTTTAGCTGAGGTCAAAGCTTTTAATTGCATTATCATTGAATAGCTTAAAGGTAACACTCGGGGCTTTCCTATAGTTAAAATATAGTTTTAAGTTATTGTATACAGTAAGGTAGTCTTTCATCCCCAAGACTTATAGCATCTTTCATCTCTAGAACCTTTCATCTCCAACACTGGGATGCTGGGATGTCCTCAACATTGTGTTGGAGAGCCTTTCTTCCCTTCTACTTCGTGTCACCTCGCCTGTCCCCACCACCCCCCCAACACTCCATCCCTCCACCAATCCTTCAATCTTGCCTGAGAAGCTGATATGTAAAATGGTAAAAACTCAAAATGAAAACTCAGGCCCGTCAAATCTTGAGAAGATTTCGGTTTCCACTGTTAGAGAGAGAGAGAGTACAAACAGCAAATTCTAATTTTTCTGAGGCTCATTTTTGGGTCCTAAGTTTCCCCCTGTGTCCTCTTGTTTGTAGTTTGTCATGATGACTAATTAATCTTTGTCTACTCTGTCAATTCCCCTGAAACTCTTGTAGCTGGTAGATGATTAGTCACAACGTGGCTGAAGATGACCAAAAAACTCATCAGAAGATGAGACGACGACGTTTCGGTCCGTCCTGGACCATTATCAAGTAGTATGATTACATAACTTTTACAGTCTCCGTGGTGTAGTGGTAAGACACTCGCCTGGCGTTCCGCGAGCGCTATGTCATGGGTTCGTATCCTGGCCGGGGAGGATTTACTGGGCGCAATTCCTTAACTGTAGCCTCT
>WNGS01007182.1:7341301-7366301 GCA_020271785.1 Procambarus virginalis
AATACATGTCTAGCCTACACTTGAAACAATCAGTGGATCTAAATACGTTGTGATAATTAAAACAATTGTGTAAGAAGCCTGTTATATAGTCTGCCCCCAATCAAGCGGAATCCTGAACGATACAGCTCCACAGAGGCACCAAAAGCCAGTCCCTATCCAGAGGTCCCCACCAACTTTGCAGTGGGAATGGTATTGGGTAGGGGGCTGACATAGGTTGGTCGGGGTGGGTAGAATGCAAGAGGACACAGCATACCCCATTCCGACCCATAAACAATTTTGGGCACTGGTCGCTGGCTAAACCTATCTATATATTTTGAAACACAAATATTAATATCTTATAGATTTTTTGACAATACACCATTACTGAATGCTCTCGGGAACATAAATATAAATGTCCTGCCATTCAAACTTTGGATTGTAGTAACATGAAATACATTAGCTATCAACTCCAGGAGCTCTGTCCACTGCAGAGAAAAGAAGCCACACATTCAATACGAGGAATCACATCAGCTTCCCCCCATAGAGAACATAACTATAAAGGAACTCACAGTGTATATATTAGTCTTATTTGTTATTCGTTAGTGTTTTGCAAGAAGAAGAGAGAGGAGAGACGGAGCAGAAAGAGTTGATGGAGTGGGAGATGGTTGTGGAACGGGGGGAGAAGGCGAGAGAGAGAGACGAGAGGACGAGGCAATTAAACAGCCAGAGAGACCCGGGCACGCCGGGTAACCGTAGTATATACCACACTAATTGGAGAATTATGCGACTGGACAATGGTCACGATTACATTTTTTCCCTTAAAATTACAGACGTTGAGAGTAGCATTGGGAACTGCATAAAATAATCGCTCGGGCGATCGATAATTACATATAATAAAAGTGATTAAAATAAGAAAATACGACAGCCAGTAATATCCGAGTATAATTAGTACCCCTTGTGACATATGATATGTGATATATGTGATTATATGAGGCTTGGTCCATTTTCTGTCTCAGACCTTGTTCCCTCTCGTCTGTCGCCATTTCCTCTTTCTTCAACCCTTTCCTCTCTCTGTCCAGTCCAATCCTCTCTTATGGACGAGCCGTGGCAACCCCTACTCGTATCCCTCCCTCATTCCTCTCTAGTCACCAATATCTTCATGTATCTTCTCCCTTTTTTTTTTTTTTCCTTTTGATATTTAACTAGTTTTTCCTTAGTTCTTCTTCTCTTTCACTCTAGCCCTCCCTGTCGGCATATATATATATTATATATTATATATCTATATATATATATAATATATATATGATATATATATATGTAGATGTGTATAGTGTGTGTGTGTGATGTTGATGTGTTCATTTTCCTATAAGTCCAATAGTAAACAAAACATCACGCTGCCACAGGCACCAATAATTTCTTTGGATATTGGTGAGAATAATCACTCATCTGCCAATCATGTTAGCAATATTCATTTTTGTTTTAATATCATATTAATTTCAATATCAGCGGGTATTGTTCTTATGAAAATCTTATTATTGAGAAGTACGATGGACGAGACATGAATTACGATGCACTTGCATATTCATGGATTGTCATCGGTTATATATTCAGTGCAATATTATATGCACTCTTGATAGAAGTATATTTCAGCATACTGCAAAACACTTTGCTAAATATACTAGCACAATTCCTTGCATAAGTATACTTCACATACTGCAATATACGCACTCTGCACGAACTAAAAAGAAAACGAGTTTAACCATAGATTTTTTATATTTTAAACCAACGATTATATTATAAAATCAAAGGTTATAGAACTCAAGAATATTCTCTGCTTAGGACAAACATTCACTTGCCAGTTTATATGTAGGACATGTACTGGAACCATAATATGCGGTCAGACCATACACAAATGTCTACACAAATACCCAAGTAGTTAACTAGGGTGACTGAACTGTCGTGGAATAATTTCACCCTGAGAACTCTACTGATCCAAGAAGCCCAATACACCTTTTTGTATTGAGCACACTATAACTAATCTCTCTTGCAAGATATATTGAGTAGTAATGCTCTCTCTTGCAAAAAATATGCCGCTATTTTGAGTGGTGGTCTATGAGTTCTATGATTAAAGTGAATTGATTATTAATCCCCCACCAGTTGCCTTAATAGTAATTCCTCACAGTACCTCAATAGTGAGTAAAGTAAGTAAAGTAAAATGTAAAGTAAAATCTTAAAGAAGGAAGTGCAAGTTAGCAGGAGGCCGAGCACAAGGTACCACATCTGGGAGGTGAAATCCTGCAAGAGTCCAATAGAGAGAAAGATCTGGGGGTTGGTATCACACCGAACCTGTCCCCAGAGGCCCACATCAAAAGGATATCATCAGCGGACTATTGCTAGGACTGGCCACGTAAGAACCTGCCTTCAGAACTGTGGTAAGGAATTATTTCCTACCTAATTGTATACTACTGTATGTCAGACCAATCCATGAGTATGCAGCTCCAGCTTTGGAGTCCATACCTATTTAAACACAAGCCAAAGTTAAGAGAATATTCAACGGTATGCCACCAGACGTAGTCACCAGAGCTCATGATGGCATGATTACGAGGGAAAATTCTACAGTACTGTCCCCGACATGTCCCCAGAAGACGAGAAGAGTCGGCGGACATGATACCACATACAAATTTCTCAAGGAAATTGACAGGGGGGTGGACAAGTCAAAACTTTAGCATGTGACAAAACGCGTAAACAAGGGCGCCACGGGACAGGTGGAAAACTGAGTACCCAAAAGAGCCCACAGAGTCATTAGAAAGACTTTTTTTCAGTGCCTTCAGAGTGAGTTTACAAATGAGAAACAATAGGAAGCGATGCTGGTGGAGGCCTGAATTCTATACACAGTATCAAAGTAATATGATAGAGCCCATTAGAGGCTGCAGCCGAACCCCTCGTAATCACCTGTGTGATTGTACTAGTTGAGAGCGGGACCAAAGAGCCAGAAGCTCAAACCCCGCAAAAGCACAAACTAAGGTGAGTACCCAGTGCATTAACTAGTAATCCCTCACCCACAGTATAATGAGAAGTAATCACCCACAGTATAATGATAGGTAAACACCCACAGTATAATCAGAAATAATCCCCTCCGTATAATGATCATTCTCCCACCCCCATGTACAAACTGAATGTCATTAAGATATCCTATATTGATCTGGTAGATAGCTTGCATAAGATATCCAATCTGTCCACCTCTCGACAAAATCCATTTAATTTTGTTAATCATAAATAGTATTTTTGCGACACATAAGTAAGCATACGACACTCAAACACATTCCTTCCTTATCCGCAAGATCTTTGATGAAGGGAAGATTTCTTCAGGCAGCTGTGATCAGAGACATGAAGTAGTTTAATTGCAGTTGCTATAAAGTGCCAATAATAGGCAAGGTTCAATTCTCATAGAATTTAAAGTTCCTTTGAACACAAAACCCATTCTATCTTCATGAAAGTTCTTAAAAAGCTGAAGAACACGAATAACTCGTTTTAGAAAGTTATATTAAGTGTGGAAACACACATATGAGTGTGTTTCTTTCTCCTGCTGCACACACTCACACACTTCTCACACCACACACGGCCCTCCACACGGGCGTTGCGGGGACACTGACTGGCTTTCCCGCCAACAGGCTTGCAATACACCCCTTCTCCTACCTTCCTCCTCTCTCTCCCCCTCCCCTTGGCTACTTCCCCTTCTCTTCCCTTTGCCTCCCTCCCCTAAGACACCTGGTTTTCAAGCAACCCTTCCACCTAGTCATCTTCCTGGTTTAACTAACGTTGATAACTACAGCAGGCAAACCTAGAATGCAGTGACGAAACTTTTTGGTGAGTTTATAATTTTAGGTGTAAAAATTACTAGAATTCAATCTTCAATAATTACTGCAACAATTTTTGTAATCTTAATTGGCATCCTCGGCGTTCTTCTTATAAATCAAATATTCTACAGCAGCGAAATATTCCCCAGTTCTGCTAACTGTAGGTAGTAAACATGAGGGCTTGTAACCTATCCACCGCTGCCCACTGGATGGGGGGTGATGTAACCTATCCACCGCTGCCAACTGGATGGGGGGTGATGTAACCTATCCACCCCTGCCCAATGGATGGGGGTGAATGTACCTATCCACCGCTTGCCCACCGGATGGGGGCGGTGTAATCTATCCACCTCTGCCCACTGGAGGGGGGGCGGTGTAACCTATCCACCGCTACCCACTGGCTAGGGGGCGGAATGCAGGACAAACATATCAATTTATGACACCAGCTCTCCCACATATATCATAGTTCGCATTTAGAAACTATACTTTCTGTTTCCATCTCGAACACCATTGTTGACATGACTACATGCAGTTCAATTTCGTAACTAGCTCATCAATACTGTAACTTGCTTAACTAAATAAATTCTAGGGTTTGAAGTTTCTGAGCTAAATATATGTACCTCTGTAACCTTTCAATACAGGATGGATGGCCAGGGTGCATAATAAATGAACTAAACTACCCAAACTACTGAAACTCTTCAGGTGGTGATCTTCAGAGACTTGAGAATGGTCCAGGGACGGACTTGAAACGTCGTCGTCCCTTCCCTTCTAGTGCGTGGTAATAGCGGGAAACTGCTTGGGTGGGCTAGCTGGCAGGGGGACGGATTAGGGGGAAAAGAGGTAGGGTATGGAATAGGTAATTGGGAGGGGAAGCCGCAATAGGGAACATCCAATTTAACGTATATTTCTCATCTATGACACTGGCGCATGAATTTGGATAGTAATAAAAAAAGACTGTCTATTATACGACACTAGACTTTTTGCAGTTCTTTAAATCTTATGTTATATTCTAATGTTTCAAGATAAAATGTTTGAAAATCCCAACTGATAAAACGTTGATTTTTCAGATGATATTATAGAAAAAAAATTAGTACACAACTCACTAACACGGGCCTGAAAAAATCAATAATAAACACTTGCTTAAGTCGTTAAATTCACGTCTTAAGCAACCCAATAAGTCTGGAGCTCTGTGGCAAGAGAGGGGAATCATTTCACAAGAAATCTTTACTTACCTTTGCAGCAAGTCATAGCACCTTGGCTCCTCGTTTCTAAAGCAAGATGTTGTTAACTCAGTTCGAATAAGACAGTGCCTACACTCTCATTGTGCTTGGAAGGAACTGATTGTTTGTCTTCTAGCTTCTGTTGCACATGTAAATTGCTGCAAGTGATCCCCGACGATGCTTTTTGAAGCAGTATCAGCTGGGAGTGTGGCCTCTAAGCTGATTAGGGGAGAAAATGGCAGAAGACTAAGTTGATGCTGGAAGTGTAGCACGTGGATCTAAACTGAACAGATCCACAAGGGCCGTGACGAGGATTCGAACCTACATCTGAGATGCATTTGCAGATGTAGCTAAGCGAGTGGCCCTTATCTTTTGCTGGAAGTCCAAGGCGACATAGTGTTGACCAGACCACACACTAGAAGGTGAAGGGACGACGACGTTTCGGTTCGTCCTGGACCATTCTCAAGTTGATTGTGACATCGTGGTCACCAAGCTAACGATGGAGGTGGAAGCAGCTGGTAGCGTGGTTCCCCAAGTCGGTGTGGAACGAGGCAGAAGCTAGCAGCGCCCAGTACAGGTGGGAGTGTAGAACCAAACTAGCCTGTGATAGAGCAACAGCTGGCAGTGTTGTGGCCAACTGGCTAAGTGTGGACAAAACCCGGAAGTGACCATCTGGTTCAGACAACAGGTAGAAGGTGGTGTCCCGCTGGTGTACGCCAAGATAACACAGCTGGCAGTGTGGTGTCCAGCTGTCAGACGGTTTGAGGACGCAGGAAGATGGATATGACAGCATACTACACCCTCCTCGCCCTCCTCCTCCTCCTCACGCCCCAAGGTAAGTCACCTTCAGGAAGTAAACCCGAGCAGACGAGAAGGCCTGGTCATTAATAGTCTTTAGAGAAGACACACAACCCCCAGTGTGTCTTAGAGATTCTAATCCCATTGAAACAACTAGCCAATTATGTCTAATGAGAGCCCAAACGCACCTCAAATCTCCACTACCTCTCTGTGCCAGAAGCACAATTGCCTAGCATTTACGTTGATTGAGACATATGCCTTAAATGTGGGTTTTAAAGATGTAACAACTCAACTAATTCCTCTGAGTTACAGCCAATAAGTCGCGTCCATTAATAGCGTGCTATCTCTTAGGAAGAATCCTTAATAGCCAATTATATATGGAAGGACTTTGTCCTTTAAATGTGAGTTGATGGAGGACTGGGCACATAGATCTCTTCCATGGGTCTAGGGACCAATTCCAACATTTATAGAGACCTATTGAACCTACTGAAAAGGGAAAAGAGTCAAAAATGTCATCTCAAAATCGAAAAGCTCATGTAAGTCCTCCTGAAATGGAATACGAGAGAATCTATATATATATATATATATATATATATATATATATATATATATATATAATATATATATATTATATATATATATATATATATATATATCTCATTGAATATGACCGCATATTCTGTATTTACTATTTTCTGATTTAGGGCTTCTATCCCTCTAACTATTTTCTTAGCATCAGGGCTTAGCTGAAACAGGAGTTCTCCAAAACTCATTTTCGTAATTTCTGGGTGAAGAAAAGATGTGGATTACTATAGAATGTATTACACTTATTTAAACAATTTGCACGACGTTTCGAACCTCCATGGTTCATTTTCAAGTGAGGAAATGTTACAATGTGGTTTGATTATATACCCGCACTGGGTCAGATGTTTTATCACCTGACCCAGTGCGGGTATATAATCAAACCACATTGTAACATTTCCTCACTTGAAAATGAACCATGGAGGTTCGAAACGTCGTGCAAATTGTTTAAATAAGTGTAATACATTCTATAGTAATCCACATCTTTTCTTCACCCAGAAATACGAAAATGAGTTTTGGAGAACTCCTGTTTCAGCTAAGCCCTGATGCTAAGAAAATAGTTAGAGGGATAGAAGCCCTAAATCAGAAAATAGTAAATACAGAATATGCGGTCATATTCAATGAGACATGTGTAAAAGAAAACCTGCTGCCAGTATACACCAATATATATATATATATATATATATATATATATATATATATATATAATATATATATATATATATATGTAATCTGTAATATATTTCCCGGAATGAAGAGGCTCGAGATACGTGGCAGGAAGTCCCTGCCAAACGTCCTCTTATCCTGTGAAAAATGCCAGGCCTAAATATGAGAGGAAATGTGAAGTGCTTTCCCCTGGCGGTGATGGTGGAAGGGGTATAAACCGTCTCCCAATTTCCTCGCTGTCTTCATTCGCCTGCTCATTAGGCAATTAGCCGGAACGGGAAAGAATTGTACTCATTGTTGTTAGTTAGTGTAATGTTAGGAGTAGATAGCAAGTAGTTAGCCTGTCTGTCTGTCTCTCTCTCTCTCTCTCTCTCTCTCTCTCTCTCTCTCTCTCTCTCTCTCTCTCTCTCTCTCTCTCTGGTGACGAGGGAGAAGATCTCATCTCTCTCTTCTTTTTTATGTCGATTCTCATTCTTCTTTGCGCTTTTTTTTGTTTCGTCTTTGTTCTTATCAGGGTTTTACGTTCACTTTGTTCACTTTTAGGCTTTCAGACTCCTGTTTTTTTCCGTTGTTCCTGTTAGATCTCCAAGCTTCTGTTTCCCCTTGTTCCTGTTAAGCTATCACTCACCTTAAGACCTCCGTTCTCCTTCCTTTAAGACTTAAGTCCTTCCTTTAAGGCTTAAGTCCTTCCTTTAAGGCTTAAGTCTTAAGATCATGGGTCTCTTCTCTTCGTAGTTTAGCCCCCCCCCCTCTCACCGGGGTTCCTGGGGTTCCCTGTAGTTATAATCACAGGGATTTCTTAACTTTACGACCGACTGCGGCAAGTTATGGACACTGGTTCGAATCCATAATGACCCATGCANGACGAGCCGCCGGCTTCCTATCCTCACTGAGAGACAGTAACCCTCTGGTAAATTTAGGTAATCGTAGCTAATTAAATAATCCTGGAAAGTTTGCTTATTGAAGGTAGGGCTGTGTTAGCAGCATTATACTCTCTGAGCAAAGCAATGCACTGTTGGCCCCCAACCTAGATAGCAGGCATGGGCACAGGGGCCATGCCTGTATACCTATACTTACAACCACGTTCTCGTCTGTGGACCCTACCAACTTTGATAGGGCTGTTGTTGTTGTTATAGATTTAGCTACTCGGAACAAGTTCCAAGTAGCAGGGCTATGGTGAGCCCGTAACTTACCTGGCACAGGAGCGGGGAAGTAGCACGGGCCATGGTGAGCCCATTGTGGACTTACTGGCACAGGAGTGGTGTGTGCGTGATGTTTGGTAGGGTTCTCGGTGTGCTTGGTAGAGTTAGGAGGGGGTTTGTCTGGTAGGTGAGGTGTGTGTTGCTAGGCCTGTAGGTACACAATGGTCGGCTCTGGTTACACAACTGGTCGGGATATGGTCATTTCGGGACACGAGACGATTCATCCAAACTAATTTTCTGTTTAAAACCGGATGTATTTAATTTTTAATTTGCCCCGAGGGGCGAGTTTATGGGCAGCGCCACTCATCTTGTGAGTGGACATACCGCCATAGCAGCATGTACAACACTCCTCAAAAGGAAGAAACCGCTGGGTTGTTCCTCCTGTCACTTGTACCCAGACACAGCTGGGACTTGCTTAACTGTCTCAAGTGAACAGCTCCTCAAACAAGAAGATTAACATCTGTCAACCCTTAAAAGCTTACGTTATCTTGCGGGTGCAAAATGAGGTAATCTTTTGAGAAGAGTATCAATTTTGACAAATAGTGTTTTCCTAACTCAAACAATGTGGGATTCATTATTATACACACCTATTACCAGTTCCTAACTCCACTATTCCCTCAACGCTTCCCCTATTAATCACCTGATCGCAATTAGTGTCCATTACTTACCTGCTTGGCAATTCGCAGAATCCGTATTGCAGGCGATGAGTCACAATAACGTGGCTGACGTATGTTGACCAGATCACACACACTAGAAGGTGAAGGGACGACGACGTTTCGGTCCGTCCTGGACCATTCTCAAGTCGAATTGAGCAGAATCCGTTCACATGTGACTGAGTCACATTAGGGGCTTTTAAGTCACTATTGTTGCAAGGTTTAAAGTGAACTCCTGTCCTGACCTTTCTTAAGGTACAAAATTCTTATCTTGCATGAGTTTGACCTTTGTTTATAATTAATAAAATATTTTCCCTTTTTTTTGCGTAAGAGATAAGACAAGATTATAATGCGGAGTGGGAGTAATTCAACGCGTGATACAGTTCCAGGGTTCGCACCCAGCTGCTTGTCACTTTGTCCATGGTTCCGGAGGCAAAGTACTGATAAGGGCTTTGCAACACAAAGGCTTTGTTGCAGTAACGGTTGTACTCTACAGCAAAGCAATTGCATACGCTTAAATGGATGAATTTAGTCCACCCGACCTGAGAGGGCTTTGTGTGTTGGTTTGTTTGTGTTTGATGTATGAGGCACTAGAGGAGGTACCAGAGACACTGGGGGGTGCTAGAGGCACAGGAGGAGGTACCAGAGGCACTGGAGGAGGTACCAAGGCACTAGAGGAGGTACCAGAGGCACTAGAAGAGGTACCAGAGGCACTAGAGAAGGTACCAGAGGCACTTGGAGGGTACCAGAGGCACTAGAGGAGTACCAGAGGAACTTGGAAGTACCAGAGACACTGGAGAAGGTACCAGAGGCACTAGAAGAGGTACCAGAGGCACTTGGAAGTACCAGAGGCACTTGGAAGTACCAGAGGCACTTGGAAGTACTGCCAGGAGTACCCATGAGAACTGGCTAGTACCAGGTGCTCCACACGGCAGCTTAGCCTTGATAAGTCCCACAGGACTTATGTATGAATTTGAGTTTATATATACCTATGTATTCCTATGTATTTGTATATGCCTATGTATTCCTATGCATTGGTGTTTATATATTCCAGTGTTTGAATGTGTACTTTTTTATTTTGATGCTTCTACAGTGTATATTCTTGTGGTTTAATGTGATTAACTGGATGTGTATATCTGTGGGCAAATTTTCCTTTGCATGTAAATGTTTGACAGAAATAATAGTATACCTGTTAGTTTACGATCAAATCTGTCCACTATTTTACCGTCTACGGTACTGGGGATCATCCTGTCTGTGATTTGTGCCTCGCAATGCTGTCTACTGTTTCATAAATCTCTGTCTCGCAGATTTTTAAAAGTTATCGTCTTAAAAATAGCATTTAAAAAGTCTTACTTTCAGATTCAGCTCATCTGCAAAGTTTTTTCAAATTGAATAACTCGTAATGCGTGCAAATAATGTTTCAACAAAGGTATTGTTGCTTGCGTCTAAACATGTATTTGGTAGGTAAGTTCGACGCAAACATCTGTTGCTTGCGTCCGACGCAAAAATCTACTAATACGCACGTGTTCGAAAAAAAATACTGAAGCAAGAACACTCCGCGGAAACAAGGATTAGCCTCCCCATTGACCCCTTATTATCAATGTCAATATCGATTAACTAATGGATTTTTCATTCTGGAAATTCGAACATATATCTCACCAAACGCCATAACAGAAATCTTCTGTTTTAGGGGGGAGCAAATGTTGAATTGGAACAAACAGAAACGACCATGAATAACTCAACAAATTTCTGGAGGAATGAGAAAAGTTTTCTGCCATTAAAGATCAACTTTCAGAAGTCACATTTTTAATGGAGAGTTTAACTTCCTTCAATATGGCCGCGCATGAGAAACTTTCAAAAGTTTTTTTTATATGTTGGTGAAAGTTGGCGAATGAGACAGTGTTTCCCAACCATGCAGAACACCGGAGGGTCCTATAAGTAGCACAGAACACCGGGGAGCGTCCTATAAGGAGCACAGAACACCGGGGAGCGTCCTATAAGGAGCACAGAACACCGGAGAGGGTCCTATAAGTAGCACAGAACACCGGAGAGGTTCCTATAAGTAGCACAGAACACCGGAGAGGTTCCTATAAGTAGCACAGAACACCGGAGAGGGTCCTATAAGTAGCACAGAACACCGGAGAGGTTCCTATAAGTAGCACAGAACACCGGAGAGGGTCCTATAAGTAGCACAGAACACCGGAGAGCGTCCTATAAGGAGCACAGAACACCGGAGAGGGTCCTATAAGTAGCACAGAACACCGGAGAGGGTCCTATAAGTAGCACAGAACACCGGAGGGGGTCCTACAAGTAGCACAGAACACCGGAGAGGGTCCTATAAGTAGCACAGAACACCGGAGGGGGTCCTACAAGTAGCACAGAACACCGGAGGGGGTCCTACAAGTAGCACAGAACACCGGGGAGGCTCCTATAAGTAGCACAGAACACCGGAGAGGTCCCTACAAGCAGCACAGAACACCGGAGACGTTCCTACAAGTAACACAGAACACCGGAGAGGTTCCTACAAGTAACATGGAGACCTCCACAGTGGAGGTCTCCGGTAGGTTAAACAAAATTTACCATTAAGCAATCTGTTCTGGCGTTCTGAGATCAATGTAATTCATTCCAAAAGTTTTATCAACCTCTTTGTGCCACAAACATCGTACAAGTGTGATTTTGGTCTCTAGTTTAAGGTTCTATGTATGTCACCTTACTTGAAAATTAGCATAATATGAACCTTTTGCAGATATTCAATATATCTACATCTAATGGCCTTCTGGCAATCTAAATAAGTGGCTTGTTTAAGGACTCGTCTCCTTTCTTCAGTATCCAGGGTGATATATTGTCAGATTCCTTTTCATCTGATGTGTTGATGTTCAAGAGACTGATTACCTACTCAATAGTCTAATCCGTCCTCGCAAATTCGTATAGTCAATATTGACTTATTAAATAAGTGCATAGGTGACATACTTAACATAATAGTTTCCCTTGAAAATCTTCATAGAAAACACCGACCTTACCTAACCTACTTAGTATCATAAAATAAGCATCTTATAGCTTCGTAATTACAATTGTTACTTAACCTATTATAGGTATAGGTTAGGTAATAATTGTAAGTACGAAGCAATAAGATGCTTATCTTAACATACTAAGTAGGTTAGGTAAGGTCGGTGTTTTCTATGAAGATTTTCAAGGGAAACTATTATGTTAAGTATGTCACCTATGCAGGTAACTAATAAGTCAATATTGACTATACGAATTTGCGAGGACGGGTTGAATAGTCATATCAATGTTTACTAACTGCTTCGTTTTGCATTTCTACTTTTTGCCTCTTGTACATGTCTTTGCTTGTGTAGAATCTTCCTAATTTTCTGTTAAAATTTCAGCATGTTTCCCTTTTAGTAGTAATCCAGTGATCCATTCATTTGTCTAGCCTGATCAGCTAAGATCAAGATTCACCACGGTTTTAGGTGCTTGCTTACGAAACCTGTACATCTTTTCTCAGTCATGGTAACTTAGTGTCTCACAGTTTATGAATTCTGTACCGCAACGATGTCAAGAATAATCTGGTGGCAATCCTTGGCTAGTAAATTGTTTATTAAATAGAGACTGCTCGTCAATGATGGAGGGAAGATGTTGATGAAGCATTCATCAACTTGCTAGACGATGAGTAAGTGCTTGATGAATCGTGGTCTAGGTTTCTTGATGATCACCTTAAGCGATTAGGCAGTAGATGGAACTCACTTCCTGCTTCGCTTGCATATGTTCATTTTTCTCTTTCCAGCTTTGGTTTTTTCACTCAATTTTTTTTATTTCCGTTTACACTCAAATGTACTGAGTTCTGGCACTCTTGTTTTCCTCTCTGGCCTCAAGTGTTAGAGGTGCTCTGTATTTCTGGCCCGCTCTTTTGGTTTTCATATATAACTTTTTCTTTCTGCACTGCTTGGTAAACCTTGTGCTTTCACTGTGCTTTTCACTCTGTTGGAGAGGGGGATAATATTTGTTTTATGTGGGTGTTTTATAGCTTGTTTGAAGGATCAGGCTTTAGCTCTGGGACCCCGCCCAACTACGCCTATTTTTTTATAGCAGCTGGTTGTTTAATGGTATGATTCCCTGTCTGAATTTGTTCTATCATGTCTTGTTTCAAAGTTGAGGATGGAGGTGGCTTCTGTTATCTCCTCTTCCTCGTCTTTCAAATTCAAATGTTTATTTAGGTAAAGTACATACATACAAGGGGGGATATAGATATTAGTGAATTTATAGATAGAGCTAGTACATATAATGCCTAAAGCCTCTTGATATGGCTTGTGTGTGTGTGTGTGTGTGTGTGTGTGTGTGTGTGTGTGTGTGTGTGTGTGTGTGTGTGTGTGTGTGTGTGTGTACTTACCTAGTTGTACTTACCAAGTTGTGCTTGCGGGGGTTGACTTCTGGCTCTTTGGTCCCGTCTCTCAACCGTCAATCAACAGGTGTACAGGTTCCTGAGCCTACTTGGCTCTATCATATCTACACTTGAAACTGTGTATGGAGTCAGCCTCCACCACATCGCTTCCTAATGCATTCCATTTGTCTACTACTCTGACGGTGAAAAAATTCTTTCCGTCTCTATGGCTTCTGTGTGTGTGTGTGTGTGTGTGTGTGTGTGTGTGTGTGTGTGTGTGTGTGTGTGTGTGTGTGTCAACGACTGATGACTACAATTGCAACCCATAACAGCTACCTAACTCCTGTTACCTAACCCTCTGCTATTAGATAATAAATAAAGCAGGAGTAAGAAAACATACTTTAACCTCTCATTCTTTGCGGGTAGTGAACCAGGCACAATCCAGCTATAAAAGGCTTGAGTTCTGTGTACAACCCGTCAACATAAATATGGCCAAATTCTCGTTAATCCAGGCTCCAAAATCCCTCCTCCCCCCCCCCTTGATTATGAATTAAAAACACGACTGCACCGACTCACAACAGATTACATCGAACCTTCTACAAGGCTTCGCTATCTTTATATGCTAGAACCACACGTTGCTAAATGTTTTACACACATTCTGTAAATACATATAGTTGCAATTCGGACCAAAATATCGAGCCTATCTTAAGCCTAAATATACATTAAATTATAACATATATGTTAGCTTTTTTTTATATAGTTTAGAAACGTCGATTTTTTGGCTACAGAGAAATTATAATTGGTGAAAGATATATTTGAGGAAAGTTGTTGCTTGAACGAATATAGTCTAAGGATGGATTGTGAGTATGTGTGTGTACTCATCTAGCTGTGCTTGCGGGAGTTGAGCTCTGGCGCTTTGGTTCCGCCTCTCAATTGTCAATCAACAGGTGTACAGATTCCTGAGCCTACTGGGCTCTATCATATCTACATTTAAAACTGTGTATGGAGTCAGCCTCCACCACATCACTGCCTAATGCATTCCATCTGTTAACTACTCTTAACACTGTTAGCCAGTATTTAATATGTTGACACATACTGTGTGGTGTGTGTGTGTTGTGTGTTGTGTGTGTGTGTGTGTGGTGTTGTGTGTGTGTGTGTGTGAGTGTGTGGCCTTACAGACTAATAATTTCATAATTTAACTTCTCATTACAATATCACATGTCATATATTAATATAATGCCATATAATAGACTTTCAGCGCTATGAAACACATATAGCGACTGAACAAGCATAAAAAAAACTCCCATTTTGAGTACGCAACATAACAAAAATATATTACTGATACATGTAACATGCAATTCAACACATTGCAACCCAATCAGTGTCTTGATTCAGAAGCTGAGATTCGCCAATGTCCACAAGAGTGGACATAGATTGGCGAATCTCACCTTCCTGAACACTGACTGTTCCTTGTTCCACTGTGCGGAGTTGAAGAACATATACCAATCTGAATCAATCCGCCAGAAAAATCCGCAAGAACTAAACCCGCAAGCATGTTCCTGGTTAATTCTTTCGTTCTACAGACATTCACACGGCGTATGTGCTTCTGAAAAATGTACACAATACCCTGGTGAACTACACCAGGTCATCTCGGAACACAGAGTTCCGGCTTTCACGGTTTTTCAACCAAAATATATTTTGTTGACACACAGACACACAGATGGGGGCTGGGTGGCCGAGTGGACAGCGCTCTAGACTGGTGGACCTAGTGACCGGGCTTCGATCCCCGCATCCGGCGGGACAGATGGGTACAGTTTACTTAAACCTGATGCACCTGTTACCTAGCAGTAAATAGGTACCTGGAATTAGACAGCTGCTATGGGCTGCTTCCTAGGTGTGTGTGTGTGTGTGGAGGGAAAAAAATTATTAGTTAGTAACAGTTGAATGATTGACAGTTGAGAGGCGGGCTGAAAGAGCAGAGATCAACCCCTGCAAGCGCAAATAGGTGAATATACACACTTGACTAGCGTCTGTTTACGTATGAAAGAAAGCATTCACAGCATTGAAAAGTTGGTCACCTGCTTGCATTAAACATGGTGACTATGCGTTGGATGCTGCACGGGAATCATCTCCTCCGTCTCTCTCTCTCTCTTTATCACCCACCTCCTTCTCCTCCTCCTCTTCCTCCTTTGGATAACATTCTCCTCAGTATCACAACGTATTTGAAACAACATTTTCAGTCAGTGTAACGAGGGATTTAGGAAGCGACGAGAGAAGAAGATTCCTGATATCATAGATCATGAAATTTCCTTCCACATATTATGATAATAATTTTTCTTTCCATATTTTACGATAACGATATTGTCTTGCCAGATTTCACGATAGCAACATTTCTAGCTTGTAAAAACGTGTATTTTCAATCACTTATATATATTTTTTTCTTATGACAGACTGTTCCCAAGTTTTAGACGAGAATATTCTTGACAAAGAAACTTACTGGGCCGAGCAACTTTGGAGGATAGCGAGTCTTGTAAGTTACGACTAGAATAACCAAAGTTGTGGTTGTTAAACGGCCAAACTTAGTCGTTTTTTCCTGTTCAACAAAGGGTTATATATATTCTATTTTTTTATGTGTTAGTTGTCTTATTATTAATATTATTTTTTGAGTTTTCTTTTTTCGTATTTCTTCATTTTTCTTATTTAGGTTCTTGCTTTTATTTGTTCTTTCACTACTCGTTATTGTTCTTGGAGGGGGGTCTGGAGAGGGGGGACAGTCATCTTACTACTCCAGGAATCGTCAACCGTAAATTTGATATCGAGCTCCGTTATCTAAGCTCTGTATATCGTGTTGATATCGAGCTCCGTTATCTAAGCTCTGCATATCGTGTTGATATACATCTTGACATCGTGTTGATATCAAGATATGTGTGTATATATCACTACTAGTGGGTTGACGGTGAGGATTAGCACCTGGGCCCAATCACTTCTAGTGATTGTCTACCAATCAGCTATAACCACAAATCTACGAACAGCTTCTTCTCGTCTCAAGTTTGTTTACACTCTTAGTTCACCCTTAGCACGTAAACAACTTGAGTAACCTAACCGTTCTGTAGATAACAGATAACCTAACCGTTCTGTAGATAACAGACCCGGAAGCATTTGATTATTTAAAGCCTAAGTGTGACCTAGGCGTTTTGGCATCTGCCTTTTCATTAGACAATTTTAGTATAGTAGAGAGGGGGGAGCCTGCTGCATGGGTAACAGCTTCTGCTGCATGGGTAACAGCTTCTCCTGCATATCGACCAACCTATGGCTTTGCGCCCCTGGGGAGGACACCTTTGCCTCTACAACCTGAGCGCTCTATCGTCTCTAGAGCCTTACAAGTTTGACATATGTGAGTGAGTTTGAGATTTAAATAGGAACTGCCTCGTATTGGACTTCTTTACATTCATTTTTTATATATATTTATATATACTCTTTTGCTTTTAACGTTGAATATTTTATATTTTACACTTCAAAAGCTTAATTATAATCGACGATAAATTTGCATTATATCATTACTGGGGAATTATCATATTGCTGCCAAAGCTGTTTATGTAAACAGGTCAACACTATGCTGATTTATGTGATGGTTGGAATTAATTGATATATAATAGACTTTGAATATATTAATATTCACATAAATTCACCTGTATTAACAAAATGAATTTCATGTACTAGATTTTCTGGTGAAGTATATCAAGAATATTATCTGTTGTTGTTGTTAAAGATTCGCTACCTGCAACAAAGTTCCAAGTAGCACGGGATATGGTGAGCCCGTTTTTTAATTTATTATCTACTTTTAGGGGAATATAGTGAAGAAAAGTAGAGGTAGATTATGTCTGGAATGGAATGGAAATATCAGGGAAAGCGCCAAGCCATGACTATATAGCACTGGGAAGGGGTCAGGATAAGGATTTGGGATGGGACGGGGTAAAGGAATGGTGCCCAACCACTTATGGACGGTCGGGGATTGAACGCCGACCTGCATGAAGCGAGATCGTTTTGTGCCTGCAAGATTGAGCTGTTAGCTCTTGGGCCCCGGATTTCCAACCATCGGTTGTCTAATGTACTGTACTCCAGACCTATTTTTTCTCTATCATATCTGCTAGGTGAACTGCCAGGTGAACGAGAGCATCAGGTGCAAGAAACTATGTTCTTTCGTTATTGCCTCGGCCGGGACTCGAACCCGGGTCCGTGGACAGGCAAATCACGAGCGCTGTTCGTTCGGTCAAGAGTGTAAATCACATGTAAATCACATGTTCCAGGATGTAAACCACTTAATCACGCCTGGATGTAAATCTGGTGGATTTTTCTTTAAAAGAAAACTAATGTTAGTTTTAGCTGTCGTAAAATCGCGAAACTTATCATAGGTTTACTGTCTTTTTACAACTAATAAACAATTTACACATTTTTTACGTATATTCAAAACATGTATACACGTCTTTATACGTATATACAACTCCCACACATATACGCATCATATGTATATACACTTTTAAACGAATATATATATATATATATATATATATATATATATATATATATATATATATATATATATATATATATGTACACGTTTTTAAACGTATATGCAACTACTACATGAATATACAACATACATATACGTCATTAAACGTATATATATATATATATATATATATATATATATAATATATATATATATATATATATATATATATATATATATATACATCTCTCACACCTACATACAACTGCAAACCCATCAATTAGTTCCTCATACTTCCACAAACACCTAAAGTGCTTTTATCTTTTGCTACGAATAAACCCTTGAACCTCGTTTCAGAACTGGGAAGTTAATCGGGTTACAGATAAAGATGCGGGCAAGCCACTTGACGGAGCGTGGCAGCAGGCACTTCAAGCTTCTTATAGCACCCGAGGCTGAAGAGAGACGGTAGACAGGTATTGACAGGTGGTCTGAAACACCCCGTCTAATTCCTCACTAACGAGCGCGTTGTTGCAGGACGATGTTGGGACGTTAGTGAATAACATCTTAGGGGAATGTCAGCATGCATGAGATATTTCACTGAGTAGTTCATTTTTGCATGAATTTTTTCTTTCTTAGCGAGTATTTTATAATCTGAATCTGAGAGTTTTGGTTTTTTCTCCAGCATTGAGTTATGGGAGAGATTTTCTCGTAATGTTTCAATGCTTCTAGAGGGTCATGTACATTTTAAAATATTTACATTTTTATTGAAACGTAATTTAAAAAAAAAATCGTCATGACTAGTTGGAGTTTTAACGCTGACCAAAAAAATATAGAATTTTAAATGATAATTTTTTCCCCACACTTGTCATTAAAGGCTAATTACTAATTAAAGGCTAATAATTAATTAAAGGCTACGTATATAGCATGAACAAGGAAAATCATATACATAATTTATACCTCACACCAAATGCATCGATATATATATTTACAAATAAAAACTCAATTATACACATCTATATATATTTTATAACAGTAAATATATATAGGAATACAAGGGCATCAAGATTATTGTATGAGAAACGCTTCTTTTAAGAAAATATATCTTGGAAAGTCGGTGTATAGATTGTATGTGTATGAAATACAAGACAGCATTGATCTTGTATTTTGCTTTGCTGACTGGCTCCCCTTGTTGACTGACATCTTGCTGACTGGCTTCTCTTGTTGACTGATATCTTGCTGACTGGCTCCTCTTGTTGACTGACATGTTGCTGACTGGCTTCCCTTGTTGACTGACATCTTGCTGACTGGCTCCTCTTGTTGACTGACATGTTGCTGACTGGCTTCCCTTGTTGACAGACACCTTGCTGACTGGCTCCTCTTGTTGACTGATATCTTGCTGACTGGCTCCTCTTGTTGACTGATATCTTGCTGACTGGCTCCTCTTGTTGACTGATATCTTGCTGACTGGCTCCTTGTGTTGACTGACACCTTGCTGACTGACGCCTTGCTGACTGACACCTTGCTGACTGGCTCCTTGTGTTGACTGACACCTTGCTGACTGGCACCTTGCTGACTGGCACCTTGTTGACTGACACCTTGTTGACTGACACCTTGCTGACTGACACCTTGCTGACTGACCTCTCTTGCTGAACCTGTCACATAGAGTTACAATCATCAACATTGACCAAACATCAATATAATGTTGGATTCAGCAACATACTGAAAATGAAACGAAATAAATACATATCAAAGACAGTGAAATACAATAAAATACAATACAATACAACACAATACAACACAATACAACACAATACAATACAAATTTAAACGAAAGGAAAACTGCGTCGAAATCCGGCGTTTAATTTAGATTAAAACCATCGTGATTTTAACGTTTCCTCGGACTAAAGAGGATCAATAGGTAAGGTTTTTACACGTTGTTGATGAAGGAAAAACCATTCTAAATTCGACGTTTTTCAGATCGTGCTGCTGGAGCGCGTTCACCCAATCATGAGTTGTGACGAACGATTGGGCACTGATACGTATGTTTTCGCCCCTATTCGTCCAGCAGTAACCGGGCAGCTGGATGTAAAGCGACTGGCGAATCGTGTTCCAAGGAAAACTGGTTAGGTTCAACTCTTTTGACCATGTCGTAGCTCAGTAGATTAAGGCGGCGTCTGGGATGCTCCCTGACGCAGGTTCGAATCCTCGTCACGGCCCTTGTGGGTTTGTTCATTTGGTTGGGTATGGCTTAAGAGGAAGGATGGGATGCCCCTGTAACCGGCCACAGTTATCTGCACCTGTATCCGGCTACGAAATATAGGCTCAGGACCTACGAAATATAGGCTTAGGACCTACGAAATATAGGCTTAGGACCTACGAAATATAGGCTTAGAGCCTACGAAATATAGGCTCAGGACCTACGAAATATAGGCTCAGGACCTACGAAGTATAGGCTTAGGACCTACGAAATATAGGCTTAGGACCTACGAAATATAGGCTTAGGACCTACGAAATATAGGCTTAGGACCTACGAAATATAGGCTTAGAGCCTACGAAATATAGGCTTAGAGCCTACGAAATATAGGCTTAGAGCCTACGAAATATAGGCTTAGAGCCTACGAAATATAGGCTTAGAGCCTACGAAATATAGGCTTAGAGCCTACGAAATATAGGCTCAGGACCTACGAAATATAGGCTTAGAGCCTACGAAATATAGGCTTAGAGCCTACGAAATATAGGCTTAGAGTCTACGAAATATAGGCTCAGGACCTACGAAATATAAGCTTAGAACCTACGAAATATAGGCTCAGGACCTACGAAATATAAGCTTAGAACCTACGAAATATAGGCTTAGAGCCTACGAAATATAAGCTTAGAACCTACGAAATATAGGCCTGCGACCTATGTCTCAAGTTTAACTTGATGGTCAGTTGATCTTAATCTGAGACCAGCTACACTGAAGCTCTTTCAAAGCCGAATAACGAAATTCGCGTCTTGCATGATCTTGCCCAGAACAATTGTCATGCAACAGACAATGTTGCATTGAAGAAGCGAATCATACATGATAATTAGGGATTTATTCGTGACATACGTGAATGTTTCGTGTCACGATAGAGAGAGAGGGGGGGGGAGGAGGTCCCTCTCGTAGCAATTTGGATGACTAACACCAGTATGATTGACATTGCAGGCTTGCAACTTCTTCAATCTTGCATATGAGATGAGATATCCCCCCTGATCCTTCATCAGCGATTCCCAGTTTGCTATGCCCACTTGTCACGGCTTGTCATCCGGTGTCATTCAGTGTCATTTTCTTGTCCTGGTTGGTAGAGCGACGGCCTTGCTTCTTGCAAAGTCGCTGGTTGATCCCCCTATGTAAGGTCTGAGACTGTGTGGTTCGGTTAGGTTGTTGTAGTCTGTCATATCCCAGCTCCTTGTCCTCATATCCCAGCTCCTATATCCCAGCTCCTTGTCCTCATATCCCAGCTCCTATATCCCAGCTCCTTGTCCTCATATCCTAGCTCCTATATCTCAGCTCCTTGTCCTCATATCCCAGCTCCTATATCTCAGCTCCTTGTCCTCATATCCCAGCTCCTATATCCCAGCTCCTTGTCCTCATATCCCAGTTCCTTCTCCTTATATCCCAGCTCCTTGTCCTCATACCCCAGCTCCTGGTCTTCATACCCCAGTTCCTGGTCCTCATATCCCAGCTCCTGGTCCTCATATTCCATCGAAATATTATATAGGTTTTAACTTGCCTACGTTCACCTTTTCAAACTCGCCAAAATCCGCCAGGGGAGTCAACAAGAAGATACCTAGTTGTTACTAGTAAATCACCTAGTTGCTCCTTGTAAAACCCCTAGTTACTCCTATTAAAAACACCTAGTAAAATTTAGGTATGTGGCATACACGTCTCGCTATGTCTCTGGCGGTCTCCAGCGGTAGTTAATATCATATCAAAATTACTACTTTGATATAACTCGAAAAGAATTTAATTAAAATTCATAAATCGAGGTACTTCATGTGGCCCTTACGGTATTAAATTACAGTCTCAGTGTAACAATTTTCATATCTTCTATTTTCCAATTATTTCCTCCCTCTCTCAACCCTCTCTCTCTCATATTCTCTCACTTGTTTTCTCTCCATATTCTCTCACTTCTCTCACACACCTCCACACACACACACTCCCCACAACTTAATGCCTGCATCCAGGACTTTGTCCACAGGCAGGTTCTGTCCACAGGTACCCTAGATTCTGTCCAGCTCCACCAAAGGTTCTGTCCACCCCTGTCCACATCCACCCTACCTCTTAACTACTACGAGAGGCAGGTAGTGTTTACACACGACACAGCGTCCCCTATATTATGCTCAAGCACTTGTGTCCTTTTTATGTTATTGATGATTCTCTGGGCTCTGGGTTGGGCCCTCTCTCTCTCTCTCTCTCTCTCTCTCTCTCTCTCTCTCTCTCTCTCTCTCTCTCTCTCTCTCTCTCTCTCTCCCTCTCCCTCCCTCCTCGGCCCCTTGCCTCCGTACCTAAATGCCGTCCCTCTCACCCATCCTCTTTCCTTTTCACCTTCCTTTTCCACGAACCTGAGAGAAAGCATACATCTGCTGAGGCGAGGGTTAAGCTTCAGCTCCCGGTCCCATGAATCTCTCCCTTCAGTGAGGCAGAGAACCGTTCGAATTCAAGCAAACTATTGTGCCGATGTTTAGAAAACTTCAATATTACGACGCTTAATTTTTATTTGAACATTCCAATTTTGACAAGTTCAACAAATCCACAAGGGCCGTGACGAGGGTTCGAATCTACGTCCGAGAGGATCCCAGTCGCTGCCTTAATCGACTGAGCTACGACATGGTCAAAAGCATTGACGAGTTGATTGATAGCCTTAGAACTGCAATGTATTAGGTGAGGGTTATCAATACAGCCTTAAATACATCAGCACAAAATACAATATGCAACAATGTATCCAATTAGATTAGTTTATATTCAGAAAAGACCTGGGTAAATACTGGCAGGTTGTTGATTTATGAAACAAATTTGTTTTGAAATAGGGGGAAAAATAGAAAGTTTAGAAATAGAAAATAGAAAAAATTAGAAATAAAATAGAAATAAAAAAAAATAAAATAAAAATAAAAATAAAAATAAATATAGTAAAAGATATAAATATATATACCGGGTAGATATAATACCGGGTAATTACCGGTATTATAGGACCGGGATCTATATAGGTGTGGGATCGCTGGATCTTTTTTTTTTTTGAAGAGAAGGATGGTCTACTGTAAATAGGAGCTGCCTTTCGTGGGTCAATAGGATTTTTACACGTTCCTATATTCATATGTTCTGAGGAAGTGAGATATGCGGCTGGGTCACGAACCCACACAACATGACAGATGAAGCACGAATATCCAATGTAGCCACCAGTGTCATAGATGAGGAATATACGTTAAATTGGATGTTCCTATTGCGTCTCCCATCCCAATTACCCTATTCTACCCATCCCTTCCCATCCTTCCCCCTGCCAGCTATCCCCCCAAGCAGTCCCGCTATTACCACGCACTAGAAGGTGAAGGGACGACGACGTTTCAGTCCGTCCTGGACCATTCTCAAGTCTCTGAAGATCACCACCTGAAGATTTTCAGTAGTTTGGGTAGTTTAGTTCATTTATTATGCACCCCATGCCATCCTGTATTGACAGGGTTACAGAGGTACATATATTTAGCTCAGAAACTCAACCCTAGAATTTATTTAGTTAAGCAAGTTACAGTATTGATGAGCTAGTTACAAATTTATTGCATGTAGTCATGTCAACAATGGGTTCGAGATGGAACAGAAGTATAGTTTCTAAATTGAGCAATTGATATATGTGGAGAGCTGGTGTCATAATTGATATGTTTGTCCTGCATACCGCCCCTATCCAGTGGGTAGCGGTGGATAGGTTACACCGCCCCCCATCCAGTGGGCAGCGGTGGATAGGTTACCCCGCCCCCCATCCAGTGGGCAGCGGTGGATAGGTTACACCGCCCCCCATCCAGTGGGCAGCGGTGGATAGGTTACAATCACTCAGTTACTACCTACAGTTAGCAAACTGGGGATATTTCGCTGCTGTAGAATATTTGATTTATAAGAAGAACGCCGAGGATGCCAATTAAGATTATAAAAAATTATTGCAGCAATTATTGAAAGATTGAATTCTAGTAATTTTTACACCTAAAATTATAACTCACCAAAAAGTTTTCTCACTGCATTCTAGGTTGCCTGCTGTAGTTAAAACGTTAGTTAAACCAGAAGATGACTAGGGGAGGGTGCTTGAAAAACAGGATCTTAGGGGAGGGAGGCTAAGGGAAGAGAAAGGGAAGTAGCCAAGGGAGGGAGAGAGGAGGAAGGTAGGAGAAGGGTGTATTGCAAGCCTGTTGGCGGGAAAGCCAGTCAGTGTCCCCGCAACGCCCGTGTGGAGCGGACGTGTGTGTGTGTGAGAGTGTGTGAGTGTGTGCAGCAAGGGAGAAACACACCTCCAACACAACAATGTGTGTTCCACAACTTAATATAAACTTTCTAAAACAAAGTTATTCGTGTTCTTCAGCTTTTTAAGAACTTTCATGAGATAGAATGTGTTTGTGTTCAAAGGAACTTTAAATTCTTAGAATTGAACTTGCCTATTATTGCACTTTATAGCAACTGAATTAACTAATTATTCTCTGATCAGCTGCCTGAAATCTTCACTTTCTCAAAGATCTGCGATAAGGAGAATGTGTTGAGTGTCGTATCTTATTTTGTGTCGCAAAATACTTATTATGATTAAAAATTAAATGGATTTGTCGAGAGGTGGACAGATTGGATATCTTATGCTAGCTATCTACCAGATCAATTTAGGATATCTTAATGACATTCAGTTTGTACATGGGGTGGAGATGATCATTATACTGTGGATGATTATTTCTGATTATACTGTGGGTGTTTACCTATCATTATAATATCATTATGCTGAGGGTGATTACTTCTCATTATACTGTGGGTGAGGGATTACTAGTTAATGCACTGTGTACTCACCTAGTTGTGCTTGCGGGGGTTGAGTTTTGGCTCTTTGGTCCCGCCTCTCAACTGTCAATCAACAGGTGTACAGATTCCTGAGCCTACTGGGCTCTATCATATCTACATTT
>WNGS01007182.1:7371301-7383801 GCA_020271785.1 Procambarus virginalis
CACACACACACACGCCCCCCCACACACACCACGCCCCTCCCACACACACACACGCCCCCCCACCACACACACACGCCCCCCCCCCCCCACACACACACACACAGCCCCTCTTCAACTCAATAAGAACACAAACACTGCTCACACAAGACCAGGTGAAAAGCCCTGGAACACAATAGCCAAGCCCTGAGTGCCAGGCTCCTCCTGCTGTTGCAAGTGATAATGATAACGTGCCCCATATAAAGGCTCCCTTGATATGCGTGTTGCTTAAGATAAGGCGCTTGATGTATAAGGCGAGTGGCCCTAGTGGTTGTGATAGTAGAAGGAGGTGTGTGTGTGTGTGTGTGAGTGTGTGTGTGTGTAGGAGGTCTGGGGAGGTGTGGTGTGTGTGTGGGTGTGTGTGTGTGTGTGTAGGAGGTCTGGGGAGGTGTGTGTGTGTGTGTGTAGGAGGTCTGGGGAGTGTGTGTGTGTGTGTGTGAGTGTGTGTGTGTGTAGGAGGTCTGGGGAGGTGTGTGTGNAACTGTTGCAAACTTAAGACTTTTCTCCTGGCCAAACAACTCCTAGAATAGTGAATGAGGAGTCTTTGTGGCCAAAGCAAAGCCAGGAAAGAGACGAGAAGTCTCTGTGGTGTGAGGCAAAAAACCACTATAGCAGGCATATTAAGACGGTCTCCCCTTCGAATAAGATCAACATGAGCATCCCATTTTCTTCAATAATCTTAAAGAGAACATTGCTTGTCTTAGTTTAATACAAAAGACTGAAACGTGGATAAGAACTAAACCAATTACGAGTCCTTCTTCAAACAGATTTAAATGGCCAGTTAAACTCATGTCCAGGGAGTGATCTATATGATTTAAACTACAAAATTGAGGCTTCCCAAAAAAATTTAATATTTTCTGGCGGAATTTCAATGTCTGAATGTGTATATCGAGAGTGATCCAGAGTCAGATAATAGGCTCTATCATACTCTCCATATTTCGGGTGATGCTTATATTCTCTCTCTGGATGCTGCTGATCTCTCTTTATCTCCCTGGGGTCTTGATGCTGGTTTCTCTCTCTCTCTCTCTCTCTCTCTCTCTCTCTCTCTCTCTCTCTCTCTCTCTCTCTCTCTTGGACTTTTTTGTTCTAAGTAGCGAATCTTCATCACAACAGTAAACTAGCTAAAAAGCCCAACAAAGTGAAACAGCAATGTCACAACAGATTAGATCGGTGGGGTGGTGTGCTGGGGTTGGAGGTGGGCTGGTGTGGAGGTGGGCTGGGGTGTGGAGGTGGGCTGGGGTGGGTTGGTGGGCTGGGGTGGGGAGGTGGGCTGGGGTGGGGAGATGTCAGGGGAGTTTTAGGGTTTTAGGAGTCAATTTCCCAGGGAGGGAAATTGACTTTTGGTGGCAATGTCAGTAAAGTGATATTCGCGAGTATGTTACTGAGCAATATTGCATTTCCTTGCATTACGAGTGTCAAGGCGGCGGGATGGTGGTGGTGTGGGTTGGTGTGGTAGTGGTGGTTGTAGTTGTGGTGGGGTGGTAGCAGAGGTAGCAGTAGTGATGGTTGTGGAAACCGTGTAAGTACTTTAGATGGAGTAGCAATATTAGAACCAAATTCTATGATTCAATTTATTTTTTGAGATTCCTAGCTTTCACTCACTAAAATGGTTCCTTTCTTGCCTTTTAAAATGAGATTTAAAAGCTAGGGCGTGGGGAAATATACAAGATGTAGTTAAAATCTTGGTATAACCGAGAGCTTTATTTTAGTATACCCGAGAACTTTATTTTGGTATACCTGAGAGCTTTATTTTGGTATACCCGAGAGCTTTATTTTGGTATACCCGAGAGCTTTATTTGGTATACCCGAGAACTTTACTTTGGTATAACCTAGAGCTCTATTTTGGTATACCCGAGAGCTTTATTTTGGTATAACCTAGAGCTCTATTTTGGTATACCCGAGAGCTTTATTTAGGTATAACCTAGAGCTCTATTTTGGTATACCCAAGAGCTTTATCTTCGTATAGCAGAGAGCGAATAAATAATTTATCTTGATAATTAAGAATAATTATCAAATGAACCTGTCATGGTAATTCAGACAGGTTCTCTTGGTAATTATTCGTCATATGCCAATTGGAAATTAACATTTCGTTTAGTGAAATTAACCCATAAAGCTTTTGTACACAAATGGCGCAATAAACCAAACAGGTGCTGACAGCCACCACAGAAAATGGGAAGAATGTGAAACATTAGAATGAGGGGAAGAAACAGATAATGGAAAACTGGGAATTAAAGTCGACTAACTTGATAAAAGAGGAATAACAAGGGTACAAATAAAGAGAGAGGAAACGTGTGAAGAAAGAGAAGAGCAGATACCATTGATAAACGAAAAGGCAAACAGAGCATGGAAGAGGGAGAGGAATAGAAAGATGGTAAATAGGGGGAAGAAGGGAAGAATGAAAGAGGCAATGAGGGTAAAACATAAGACTAAAACAAACAACAATTAGGAAGATCCCGACGCAAGGAAGAATGGGTAATTAAGATGACATATTAGAGGATGCTGAGGAGAGTCTCCAGAAGAGGATGCTGGATATGAAGGAGGTTATCTTATCTAGGTTATCTTGAGATGGTCCTTGATCTTGAGGAGAATGGTCCAGGACGGACCGAAACGTCGTCGTCCCTTCAACTTCTAGTGTGTGGTCTGGTCAACATACTTCAGCCACGTTATTGTGCTCTTCTCCTGCACATGATTTCGGGGCTTTTTTAGTGTCCCCGCGGCCCGGTCCTCGACCAGGCCTCCACCCCCAGGAAGCAGCCCGTGACAGTTGACTAACACCCAGGTACCTGTTTTACTGCTAGGTAACACATAGTGAATGAGGATAATAATCGATGAGAAATGACACATTCAGGGCGTCGGTATAACTTGGAATGGTAATAATGATGAGAAAGCAATTGGCTATTCATGCGGAAAGGGATAGGAAGCAGAGATGAAGACGGGAGACATCTCCTGTCCACGAGGTAACCATAGCCCGTGCTTCTTGCCCAGCTCTGTGCCAGGTAAGTACGGGCTCACCATACCCGTGCTACTTGGAACTTGTCCGAGTAGCTGAATCTATAACAACAAGCAGAGAGAGGAAGGATTACAAGGGATAGTATCTAACCAATTGGATTAGTGGGTTCAAACGTGCAAGAACCGAAGCTGGTCTAGCCAATCCTAGGAGATGCCTTGAAAGGGATTAGATCAAGTAGGAATGGAGGACCAGGAGGTATTTTGGGACATTCATCCCTACATTATAGTTGTATATGGAATCGGATTCCAATCACAGCATTCCGAATCGGTGACATAGTGATTGGACTCTTCCTCTGAGCTCTTAGGCTCTGAAGGAGCCACAGGAGCCGGAGACTGAGCGGTCAGAACACTGGACGCGTGATCCTGTGGTCCCGGGTTCGATCCCGGGCACCGGAGAGAAACAATGGGCAGAGTTTCTTTCACCTAATGCCTCTGTTACCTAGCAGTAAATGGGTACCTGGGAGTTAGTCAGCTGTCACGGGCTGCTTCCTGGGGGGTGGAGGCCTGGTCGAGGACCGGGCCGCGGGGACACTAAGCCCCGAAATCATCTCAAGATAACCTCAAGATGAAGAAAATAGTTCATCGAAGACTAGTATCATTATTTAACAGGGGTTTTCATAAACAATTCGGTTTTCCTTCATTCATTTTGAATGCAGAAAACAAAAATCTAAGATTAACATCAACACAAACTGAATCGCGACGACGGCTTATTCTCCACGACAGGACATACAGTAAATAAACATTAGCATCGTATGCAATGCGGTCAATATAGGTATTGTGCATAAGATACCTTCTGCAATTGCAACCCTGTTCGCCAACGGAGCTTACAACCCCCTCGCTACAGCAGGTGTGTGTGTATACAACACCCTTGTCAGAGGTGCAACAAATTCTAAGTGCATAAAATATTGCGAAACTTATATGTGAGCAGTTGCAAACATCGATATATCTTGCGTTGTGTGGATATCACTAACGCCAACTAGTGTCTTATACTGGAACCAGCGCCATCATGTAGAATATAGCAACATGACATCATTAAGAGTATTAATGAATCTTGACCTTAATCTAACCTGACCTCAACCCATTTGACCTCATCCCAACTAGCCTCAACTCACCTAAGGTCACCCCAAGATTCAACATTTGCCAAAAACGAGGTACTGCACATAGAAACAAACAAACAAAATCACACAGTGCTAGAGCCATACATCAGCTAGGTACATACACTGAAAATCGAAGAACATAATTTATTCAGAACTCTGTACTCTAAAACCCTCGACAAGAAGCAATATAAAATATAGTTTATTCTCTAATATAAATCCCATTTCTCAACACGTCAATTGCTCTGTAAACATTAAATAGTAATGCCGAAGATAAAGCAAATATTCCCATCCCATTGGACAGAATTAACAATGTTATGTCAATATCGAATAAGCTAAATATTAATTCGTTTTGATTGGAGGAGGTTTGAGTAGCGGCTCACAGCTGGTGGGAAGATATTATTGTTATAATTATTAACATGAGTAGTATTTTAATAAAAATTATAATACTGAATTAATAGGAGCGTTCAGGATAGCACCATCAAGCCCTGTCCTTTTATACAGGAGCGGGCTCATGACAGCAGCCTGTTCTGATAGACAGCTGCCTATCCTCATGGATAGTGGATGATTGATGGATCAGCAAGCGACCTCACTGTTAATGAATGAGAAAGACTTTGTTCATAGCTCATAAGTGATGATGTGCGAACTTTTCTTAATCACTGCTTCGGTCTGTTAATCACTGCTTCGGTCTGTTAATCACTGCTTCGGTCTGTTAATCCCTGCTTCGGTCTGTTAATCACTGCTTCGGTCTGTTAATCGCTGCTTCGGTCTGTTAATCACTGCTTCGGTCTTCTAATCACTGCATCGGTCTATTAATCACTGCTTCGATCTGTTAATCACTGCTTCGGTCTGTTAATCACTGCTTCGGTCTGTTAATCACTGCTTCGGTTTCTTGATCACTGCTTCGGTCTGTTAATCACTGCTTCGGTCTGTTAATCACTGCTTCGGTCTGTTAATCACTGCTTCGATCTGTTAATCACTGCTTGGGTCTGTTAATCACTGCTTCGGTCTGTTAATCACTGCTCACTGCTTCGGTCTGTTAATCACTGCTTCGGTCTGTTAATCACTGCTTCGGTCTGTTAATCACTGCTTCAGTCTGTTAATCACTGCTTCGGTCTCTTAATCACTGCGTACTCAAAAGCAGTGATTAAGTCCTTATCAAACAAAGAGCTAAATGCTAGTGTGATTCGAACAGGGAACGGGAACGAAACACTGATCGAGAAACTTACTCATGGGTCAACAGTTGAACATTTGACCTGTGTTGATGAGGTCGGACTGCTAATCGTCCCATCGTCACCAGGGGGGTTCGAATCCCGTTCATTCTCGTTAGTACAATGATCGGTTGAGCAAGTTCAGCACTAAGCAAGATGGTTTTGAAATCAGTGTTAGCAAACCAGGACTTATAAGGCCTATAAAAATACTAAGGCTGTACAAATTTATACAACTCCTTGGTGTATGTATTCTGTATTGTGTATCCATGGTTTAATTAGTTATTGTACTTTAAAAGGGCACCATGATAATTTTATACGAAATCAAATTTGATTGGATAATTTGATCAAATTATAATTTGGTTATAATTCGATATGATTCTAATTTTATACAATTTGATAATTTGATAATTTATTTTGCCAATAAAATCTAATCGCTCTAATTATAAGCAGTGAGGTTTTTACTACTGTACACCTGTTCACTGCAGCCACAGCTGTACACCTGTTCACTCCAGTCACAGCTGTACACCTGTTCACTCCAGTCACAGCTGTACACCTGTTCACTCCAGTCACAGCTGTACAATTGTTCTGTGGTACACTTATTACTGTGGTGTAATTAGTGAATGTTATGAGGTGAGAGAGAGAGAGAGAGAGAATGAGAAAGACAGACAGACGGACAGACAGACAGACAGACAGACAGACAGACAGACAGACAGACAGACAGACAGACAGACAGACAGACAGAAACACAGAGAAACAGACAGAAATTGAAATACACAGGAAAGAAAACATTGATTGTTATCTGTCTCCCAATTTACTAACAAACAAAGGAGATGGGCGTGAGAAAATACAGAAAAAGAGAAAGAAAAACAGTGAAAAGTGCAAAAGAAAATAGAGGTGAAAAAAACACACACATCCAGACAAACACACAAACTTTCGAAATAAAAACAAAATTCTCAACATTGCAATATATAAGTAATTGAAAATGCAATCGAGAAACGACAAACGCTAACGGTAATGGAGAAATAATTACATGAATAATTACAATTCAATAATACTAATTCCCCCTTAGGTTTATCGAGATCCCATTAGGCCAACTATTGACCATAATCGGGAAGCAAACCACAACAGCTCTCTAAATCCAGGGGGGTAAATACCTATTTTACATTAGGTGAAAGGAAATTTACCCCATTGTTTCTACCCTACCCAAGGCCTGAACTTGGGTAGGGTAGAAACAGGGGGGAGCCGGTCGGCCGAGCGGACAGCACGCTGGACTTGTAATCCTGTGGTCCTGGGTTCGATCCCAGGCGCCGGCGAGAAACAATGGGCAGAGTTTCTTTCACCCTATGCCCCTGTTACCTAGCAGTAAAATAGGTACCTGGGTGTTAGTCAGCTGTCACGGGCTGCTTCCTGGGGGTGGAGGCCTGGTCGAGAACCGGGCCCGGGGACACTAAAAAAAAAAAACCGAAATCATCTCAAGATAACCTCAAGATACCTGCATCAATTTGTTTTCCTGCCTTTATCAATTTATTCCTCTTTCTCTCATTCCCTCCAATCCACAAGTAGAACAACGAAACTGTTATTTGATAAAGTTCAACTCTGAGTGTCCAGCATAACGAGATCACTCGCTGAAGACTCGTTTGAGCTAAAGAGAAATGTGCTGGAACTATAGATTTGACGTTTGGTGGTTCAGAGAGAACCCGAAGGTTCAGTCACATGACGGTAGAGCGACGGGCACGCTTCATGCATGTCGGAGTTCAATCCCCGACCGTCCAAGTGGTTGGACCACCATTCCTTCCCCCCGTCCCATCCCAAATCCTTACCTGACTCCTTCCCAGTGCCTTATAGTCTTAATGGCTTTGTGCTTTCCCAGTGATAGTTCACCTAACCTAACCTAACCTAACCTAACCTAACCTAACCTAACCTTTCCCAGTGAACCTAACCTAACCTAACCTTTCCCAGTGAACCTAACCTAACCTAACCTTTCCCAGTGAGCCTAACCTAACCTAACCTAACCTAACCTAACCTAACCTAACCTAACCTTTCCCAGTGATAGTTCAATTCAATCACATGATTCTCGCTGCAAGGAATAGATTCTATCCGGTTTGAGCGGTTGAATTGCAGTAATTACCAATTCTATTGCAATTGGGGCAAGGAGTGGTGAGAGACGGAGAGGAAGGAAGGGATTAAAGGATGTTGAGGCAAGAGGGAAGTGTAAAAAGGGAAGAAGGTGAAATGTGGGGAGGGTAGGTTAGGTTAGGTTAGGTTAGGTTAGGTTTGGTAGTAGGGAAGATGAAGGAAAATGACCCAAATCACATTAAAACAGAAATATAAGCAGTGATTCACAAGATTTTTTTTTCAATAACGTGTTTGATGCCCCCCCCCAAAAAAAAAATTACGTGGTGTGTATAACTCATTTTATCATGATAAAATATACAAAAAAAATCCCTTATATCATAACAGTCAAATATTCCAACGTTTTAACAAATCATAAACACACTTAGTGGTATCATGACATTCAAATATTCAGCTGCATATAGTCCTGGGGACCATTCAGGCTTGTTCGCACTTATATACATTGATGGTATATATATATACATTTCGCTTTGGAAAACATTTTACGTTTTATCCAAAGGTATTTGATATATGATGTTTGCACTCAGAGCCTTCGGCATAATAGTTACTTAAATGAATCATAGTTTTTACCAAAAGGAAAATATATATTTATAGTGAGTGAAAAATTTAGATTTAAAAAAAACTTGAGCGCCCAATAGAGTTATATAGTGTCATTATAACATTATTTTGTATTCATAATTATCATTAGTATTATTAGTAATTATTTAATTACTGATTACATAGTTGTTTGTTATATTGAAGGGTAATTGAAGGGTAATGTAGAAAGGGGAAGGGAGGCAAAGATAGGTAAATAGAGAAGGTAAAGAGGAGGGGAAAGAGAGAGAGAGAGAGAATTCTTCAATGATCTACGACGCTTCATAATTTCCCAGTGCTCTATGGTGCTCAATAATACTACCATTTTAAACAGTGCTCTATTGTTCTCTAGTGCTTTGTGGTGCTTCATAATTCTCCAGAGCTTGACCTTACTATATAATTATCCAGTATCCTACTTTGCTCTACAGTAATCCAGTCCTCTAAATTAACTCTATGGTTATCCAGTGCTCTAAATTAACTCTACAGTTATACAGGGCCCTAAATTCCCCTCTACAGTTATCCAGGGCTCTAAATTCCCCTCTACAGTTACCCAGGGCTCTAAATTCCCCTCTACAGTTATCCAGGGCTCTAAATTCCCCTCTACAGTTATCCAGGGCTCTAAATTCCCCTCTACAGTTATCCAGGGCTCTAAATTCCCCTCTACAGTTACCCAGGGCTCTAAATTCCCCTCTACAGTTACCCAGGGCTCTAAATTCCCCTCTACAGTTACCCAGGGCTTTAAATTCCCCTCTACAGTTATCCAGGGCTCTAAATTCCCCTCTACAGTTATCCAGGGCTCTAAATTCTCCTCTACAGTTATCCAGGGCTCTTCAAAACTCTTTCATCTAAAGATATTTTCCCAATTTCCATTTTTTATTATTTTTTTAATTTTTTTTTACATTGATCTTGTTTCTAAGTTCACGCCAGAAACAGTTGTTGTCCCTCTTGCCTACCGGCCACACCCTAACGCCTTCCTCCAGACTTTAATTAAAAACTTCGAAACATTTTATTGGTTGGAGACGATTTTTTGTGTGTGTCGGACGGTGACTCAACACCTTATTCCATTCCATTTTTCCCATTCCATTTCTCTCATTTTTTATATCCTTTTCATCCCACCATCCCTGTCCATATCTGTAGAGATAAGAGGGAGAATCTCAAAGGGGGTAAAAGACGGTAATCCAGTAGAATAAGACAGAAGGGCTGATAGCAAGAGCAAAACGCGAGTCTCAGAGATCTTTCCTACACTTGTGTTCTGTCAAGAGAAACGGAGAGATGCGCTCGTCAAGCGATTTGCTTTCCAGCGTTTAATATGATGGTTATTGCCAGAAGTAATTAATCCCTTCCTGGAAACTTGTGAAATTGAAAATCACCCTCCCCCCAGATCCCCGACCCTTCCAGACCCTTCCAGACCACCCCAGACCCCTCCAGACCCCGCCAGACCCTTCCAGACCACCCCAGACCCCTCCAGACCCCTTCAGACCACCCCAGACCCCCCCAAGACCCCTCAAACCCCCCGCCAGACCCTTCCAGACCACCCCAGACCCCGCCAGACCCTTCAGACCACCCCAGACCCCCCCAGACCCTCCAAACCCCCGCCAGACCCTTCCAGACCACCCCAGACCCCGCCAGACCCCGCCACACCCTTCCAGACCCCTCCAGACCCCCCCCCTCCCTCTCTCCGTTTTTTGAGAATGCTGTGGGATTAGAACGGTGTTAAAATCAATTGCAAATATATCTGCGGATATTTGAATGGAATCCCAATCTCGACGCGTCGAAAGAGAGATTGGGTAGCAACAGTGGCGTGTTTTGATTGGTGTGTGTGTGACGGATTGGCTGTGGCGGCTGGAGGTGATGGTTTCTATTCACCTGGGGTTCTAGGAGGCTCGAACCGCCGACCCCAATGGGTGTGAAGTCGAAGCGCTATCGACACAGCTATTGAAGGATTTCTCAGGTAATCTGTGCGATGTGCATTCAGACTGGCGTCTCTTTTGTTGCTCTTGTCTGTGTCCTTTTCATGTTTGTCCTTTTATATAATCTACCTATAATAAGGGAGCCGGTCGGCCGAGCGGACAGCACGCGGGACTTGTGATCCTGTGGTCCTGGGTTCAATCCCAGGCGCCGGCGAGAAACAATGGGCAGAGTTTCTTTCACCCTATGTCCCTGTTTGATAGCAGTAAAATAGGTACCTGGGTGTTAGTCAGCTGTCACGGGCTGCTTCCTGGGGGTGGAGGCCTGGTCGAGGACCGGGCCGCGGGGACACTAAAGCCCCGAAATCATCTCAAGATAACCTCTATCTGCTTTTGTTGAAGAATCTTACATTTTTTACACTCTTCTCCCTCTGTTTCTTGCTCTTTCTCTCCCTCTTTGCTCTTCCTCTCTATGCACTCCCCTTTCTATTCTCTCTTTCTACTCCTCCTCCTCCTCCTTCTTCCGTACTTTTACTGAATTATAACGTTATTCCTCACCCATGTCTCTCACTTTCTCCCATTCCCTCACCTCCCACGTTCTCACCTGTTGAAAATGGAGTATTTACTTGTTATAGAAGGAAACAGTCAAATGTTATTTTATGTATGTAAATACATAATGATTTAATAATGCCGATACAATTGGCTGAAATGTTCCGGGCAGCTCATACATAAAGTCCAAAAATAGTTCCAGAAGTTTAAATATAATTTAGTCAAATATATAAATATATGTGTATATTTATATGATCTATTTCTCACTTTAATCAGTTGTTGCTAAGATTGCTGTACAATGATAGTACAATGTACAATATCTTCCCCTGATTGACTATCAATTCATGGTTGCTTAGAGTACACTTTTGGTTCACTGGTGAACCAAATCGGTCCATGTACCTTGGATGTACACTCTGACCGGTTCGTGTGTCTTGGATCCAAACCGGTTCATATCCTGAACAAACACCCGGTTCACATACACACATGGAGCAGCCCTTAGACGGTACACATAAGCTAACCTCATAACCTTCGCTAATAAAGTGTCGTTAATTCTCAATACTTTTACGTAAGGACAATCATTTAACAGATAATTGATTGAGTTGGTCCATACCCCAGGTACCCTCATACGGCCTCGTACCCTAGGGTATGGGGTACGAGGTCTTCACAATTCTAGCCTTCACCCTAGCCCTCACCTCCCTAGCCCCTCACCACCCTAGCCCTTCACCACCCTAGCCCCTAACCTCCCGAACTGTCACCACCCTCATATACATCCTTTCCAGACTGTTCATCTCCCTCACAGTCTCTTGCTTCGGTTCCAAACACCAGTCAGTCTGTCACTCACAACTGACAGCCCTGTCAGTCCGTCACTCCCAGCTGGCATATTCCTATGACTACTCATTATTGTCGAGTGGCTGTGTCAAGTATTCCTGACACTGGTTCTTCGAGATTCGAGGGAAAAAATAAGATGGCCAGGAGAAACTAGCGAGATTATGGATTAGCAACAAGAAGAATGACGAAGATTTGCTTGGCAGTGTGAAGGAGATTAACAAAAAGGCCTTGGAAAAGCTTCGGATAGAGAATAGAATAGAGGGACACCAAGAGGAGGAGGAGGACAGCTTGGAAGGAGACGTAGAAAATCTTGTAGGAGTTTAGGAAAGCTGTGAGGCAGAACTCTGAACTAGAGCTGTGAGTGGAAGCTGTTAGAACGAGATGCTGACGATGAGTTACAATAACGAAGCTGAAATATGTTAACCAGACGACACACTAGAAAGGACGACGACATTTCGGTCCGTCCTGGACCAATCTCAAGTCGATTTGTGACTTGAGAATGGTCCAGGATGGACCGAAACGTCGTCGTCCCTTTGCTTTCTAGAGTGTGGTCTAGTCAGCAACACAACGAGAACTGAGAAGGCAAAAGTGCTCGAGGAAAGGTTATTTACAAGCCTCAAAAACTGCGAGCAGGGTTCTGAGAAATGGAACAGAGGTTTGTGACACTGTAAAGTTATGTGGGAGAAAGAAGAGCCACTGGAAGCCAGACAGAAAGAGAGAGAGACTGTGCGCGCCAGAAGAAAGAATTGAGTTATTTGATTTGGTGAAGAGATTGCTTCCCAAGTGCCCCTGAGCTGTGTAGGTACACAGAATATCCCTCTGTGTCGCTTCCCAGAGGTGTTCACCTTGTCTCTGGGATTTTTACGTGGCCTTAAACCTCTTTCTACGATGTTCAAAGGCTGTTTCTGTCTTTTGTGTTCATTGATGTTCTCTGTCTTTGGCGTTCTCAGCAAGTCCCTCGTTGCCTTGGATCGAGGAGCTTAACAGAACGTTCCCAGGATCTTAAAAGAACGTCATTAAAATTACACTCCTAGCTACGCTACGGGTGTTTGAGTAATTGACTTGTAAATATTGTAAACATATTTCTCTCTACAGTTTCAATGAAGGTTTTCCTGTATGTCAGTGGCCTTGATTTGCGCGACCTTTCAATAGTTTCATGA
>WNGS01007182.1:7399811-7415603 GCA_020271785.1 Procambarus virginalis
AGGCGGAGAGAGGGAGAGAGAGACAGACAGAGAGACAAACAGAGACGCCGTTGACATGTCCCTTGTTACTGTGGTAAAGGTGGAATTCAATTACTTCTGTGGCTGGGCACGGAGGCATCCGCAGACCGTCACTCGCAGAAATGTTGAGAGGAAATGTATGTTTTGGTAGCTTGTCAAGCATCCAGTGAGGGAGAGAGCCAGGGGGTCAAGCTGGGTGAGAGCGGGAGAGGGTGTCAAGCTGTCAACAGTGAGGAGTCATGAGTGTCAAACTGCCACCAGTCAGGGGGTCGTGGGTCAAGCTCCCACACCATCACCACTACTCCACATTGGTTATAAAATACATGAATTCGCTTGAACACATCGGGGAGTAACTCTCTCATGTTTTTAACTATTCAAATTTTTAGTTTGATATTTTTATCGCTGGCAAATTGTTTTATATTGCCACAGAATTAATCATTTATCTCCATCCTTACCTAATATTGCATTCAGCATGAAATAATGCAATAGCCACAATAGAAGTTTGCAAATATAACTAAATTATTACTAAACTTATTATTAAAATTATAATTACTTTGCATATTATTAGTAAACCTAATCTGTGTCTATTACCTATTTAGGTGTTGCTTAGGCAATAGACACAGATAGATAGATAGATAGGAGGCACAAAACAACAGGAACAAACAAAGTTAAAGGAACACAAGTAAAACCGCAGTTGACAAAAAAATTTACTGAGTACTCACCTATTTGTGCTTTGGGGGGTTGAGCCTGGCTCTTTGGTCCCGCCTGGCTATGCTTGAGTATACACCCACTCAGTGTAGCCAGACCTTCCTGTGTACTGAGGCAGTTTACGTGCAAGTACACGTACGCCTCAGTTTACACGTAAACTAGGCCTAGGAATATTGAAGTATGTTTTTTAGCTCATTTTAAAATAATCCTTAATAGTCAGTATACTACTATCTAAAAGTACGTACGAATTCGTGACTATTGACGATGTCACAATAGGTACTATCTAAACCGGAGACGGGTTGGAAGTAGATAGAAGAGCTTATCTGTCTCTTTCTGTTGTTGTTGTTAAAGATTCGCTACCTGGAACAAGAATTTCCAAGTAGCACGGGCTATGGTGAGCCCGTAGTGACTCTCTCGTCTCTCGCGATATTGACTGATTCATGTTGGGTCCGCAGTCAGTTCCATGTGAATGTCAAGTGTTTGTCAACCAGGGGCGAGAAGAGAACAATGGGCAGAGTTGCTTTAACCCTGATGCCCCTGTTACCTAGCATTAAATAGGTACCTGGGAGTTGGACAGCTGTCACGGGAAGCTTCCTCTGTGTGTGTGTGTGTGTGTGTGTGTGTGTGTGTGTGTGTGTGTGTGTGTGTGTGTGTGTGTGTGTATGTGTGTGTGTGGTGTGTGTGTGAAAAAAAAATTGAGTTAGCAGTTAGTAACAGTTGATTGATTGACAGTTGAGAGTCGGGCTGAAAGAGCAGAACTCAACCCCCCGCAAGCACAACTAGATGAATACAACTAGGTGAATTACACACACACACACACACACCAACCCAACCACAAATATTTCTAGCCAAAACTAGATAACTGATGATTCCCTTTGTCATGTTTACAGTTGCCATTTCATGAGGGAAATAGCAAGATTAATCAATATAATTTTTTCCCGTGCAATCAATTTAACCTGGGAGCTCTCTACACCTGAACCAGAGAAATTATTTGTCATTATTACCAAAAAGCAAGTTTTGCGTTTTATGTGCTCACACAATACTGTAGTTTTAATCGTGTGATAGTGAGTGGCTTGCAAAATAGATTGGAAGCAAGAGAGAGAGAGAGAGAGAGAGAGAGAGCGAGAGAGAGAGAGAGAGAGAGAGAGAGAGAGAGAGAGAGAGAGAGGCCATTACAATTATATAGCACTTGAAATGGGTCAGAATATGGATTTGGGATGGGACGGGGGAAAGGAATGGTAGAGAGAGAGAATATATCCTCTATGCTACGACATACTTGCTGACATACCTCACGGGTTAGCCAAAGAGTCTTCCAGGCAACTCTATACACCTAAAGAGCAGAGTTCAGCCGAGCATACAACATAATAACAAGAGCTTCACTGCCAAAAAATGCAAATGCAATTCAACTTGAAATGGGAGGATTTTCAACTCCACAAGCGAGGAATGAGAATTCAAATTGTATTATAATTCCCTGACAGGAGAGATTATTGCGTTGCTTCTGTTTACCTTTCTTATGGAAGCAAATAACGCCGAAAAAGACTCCTCGGAGAAGACTCTCTTCCAGTCCCGTTCAATTCTCAAACTCCTTCTGAAAACAAACAATGAAATTAGTTTAAGATTGGATTCCTCTGAGCTATGACCCCTGCGATATAGCTTAGGCTTTTCCCCGCGCGACGATCTTACGATTTTCGAAGTGTTTTCGAATCGAGTTCAGTGCCCTCGGAGCTTTGTTTTGCCTCGAAGATTGATTTGTATACCCATACGACCACGATACAGCGGTTGTGTGTCGGAGTGACGCCTTTACGAACTTGGCCCTGTGTTTCTAGCTGTTTCTCAAATCTCAGGACTACTATTTGACAGAGAACTACCATTCTTTGCAGGACTTCCATTCATCATGGATCAATCATGCAAAGGTGCTGACAAGATGGGCATTCCTTCAACTACATTAAATTTCTCGTTTATTTCCGTTTTCTCCGAGTCGAAGTATTGCAAGAATTTGTATTCAAAGGAATGTGAACAATGTCTCAAGAGACCGTAGACCACAAAATGAAGTTTCTTTAGCCAATCACGCAGTCGTTTTGGCAAGCAGCTTGGGTTCAATAGCGAGTAGTAGAAAGTCCAGGTCACCCAAACTGGGGATAACCCAAGCTGGGGTAATCCAATTTGGGTAAACTCAAGTTGGAGTAGTTCAAACTGATATTATCCACCACAAGTAATATTATCCACCACCGTTTCTTTACCTAAATATCTAATATTCACGTAACAGAGAAAATAAAAAATGTAGATATTATTGATAGTAATTATGAAAATGGTGAAAGTTGATTCTTAAGACTTTTCATAATCAATTCTCTGATAAGATAGACATGTCCAAGTGTGAATCGTAGGAGGAATGTGGCAAATGTTTACTTGCAATGTTGCAAACAATGAAAATATCATGCAACATAAAATTTAGTTATGAAAGCAAATACAACAAAATTGCTCATTTGTCCGCATCATTTTTTGTTCGACAAACACAAATCAATTAATTAACATTATTTTATTCTTACAAATTACCTAATTATTTTTTTATGTGAATCATCCTTCCGAGTTTCATTAAAAAAACCTTTATGAAAAACTCTTAAGTAGCTGTTTCACAGAATAAAAAATACATTTTCCCTGTAAAAAATAAAACAATTAAATTTCCCTGTCAGAGTTCACTAAATTTGTGAATTTTGTAAATAAAAAACTAGAGACATTTTTTCCCCCACAAGAGCCGGCGACACATTTTGAACCGAAGAAAAATGGTTGACAGTCATTTATTTTTTGTTCCATAACAAAAAATAAATGTGAATTATCCCCAAGTGGTTCCCTGAACTGGCGGCAAATTTGATGTAAAAATATTGGTAGTATATTTTTTTTCCGGTGGAATGGGTCAAAGATTAGTGGAAATAACAGAGGGAAAGACAGGTGAATTTTGAGAAAAATGGACAGGTGAATTTTGAGAAAAATGGACAGGTGAATTTTGAGAAAAATGGACAGGTGAATTTTGAGAAAAATGGACAGGTGAATTTTGAGAAAAATGGACAGGTGAATTTTGAGAAAAATGGACAAGTGAATTTTGAGAAAAATGGACAGGTGAATTTTGAGAAAAATGGACAGGTGAATTTTGAGAAAAATGGACAGGTGAATTTTGAGAAAAATGGACAGGTGAATTTTGAGAAAATGGACAGGTGAATTTTGAGAAAAATGGACAGGTGAATTTTGAGAAAAATGGACAGGTGAATTTTGAGAAAAATGGACAGGTGAATTTTGAGAAAAATGGACAGGTGAATTTTGAGAAAAATGGACAGGTGAATTTTGAGAAAAATGGACAGGTGAATTTTGAGAAAAATGGACAGGTGAATTTTGAGAAAAATGGACAGGTGAATTTTGAGAAAAATGGACAGGTGAATTTTGAGAAAAATGGACAGGTGGACATTATGAGGAGCTGACAGAAGAATAAGTCACACGCCATAACATATTAACTCGGTATTAAGACATATCCCGTGACATGTCATGTGACATATTGACTGTCACTCACACTCTGACACCGTGACAGGGGGGGGGACCAGTCACGCTGCGTGACTGGTCGATCAAGGACACACACACAAACTCACCATAACAACATCAGATTGATAAGAAAGATAACAGTGATTAGATTATCGGATCCCAAGGTTGACAAATTGTTATCAAGTAGAGATGCTTGACGTCTTGTTGGATAAAAATGCTTAAGTAGCAATGAGAGTATGATAAGAAACTGCATCTTCACTGCTCCAACTGTGCAGTCACGGTGACGGTGAAAGACACCTTCGCTTAAATAGCTTAAATAACAGGTGTTGAGCACATATATGGTGCAGTGACTACAGTGCTTCACTGTACTTAGTCGCTCTAGAATGTTAGCAGCGCATGTTAGGAACTGTGCGTGAGTCAGATGTGAAAAAAAGAAATCTACGGTGCCAGCAAGAAACACGGCACTGTGCCAAGAGATCAGAACACATAGGAGTGTCAAAGAACTTCAAGCTAGAACGCTGGCAGCGTAACGTGGCGTTTAATTCCGATATTGTTCGACGTTCACCGTCGTTAAACTACGTCTACCCAGTTAACGACGGTGAATTATAACACCCACCCCCCTCAACTGTGCCCAACTAAGAGTGACAGTGAACACGGTACTTTACTCGCTATCACGTTTTGTTTGAGGTCCGACCGGCCCCGCTATCAAGAGGGAGCGATGATAAGTTGAGAGTGATATCACTGTCTAAAGGCTGGACGGGAGATAATGACGGGAGATACTGTCAGTCGTCTCTTCACCGCTGTACCGTACGTTCCCGTCTCATCCTTCTCCTCCTCCTTCCCGGGATATCAGTGGGGAATCGAGGAATTGAACTCAGACCACCGAACCAGCAAAACGAATCCGATTCAGGTAAGAAAGAACAGCTACACAACCAAGTGTCTTGTCCTTCCTAGCGCACTTGGACTGTATCCAGGGGTTGATCTACAACCATGTTTGGGCCTGACAGCTGAGTGGATAGCGTTTCGTCTTCGTAGTCCTGAGGCTCCGGGTTCGAGCCCCGGTGAAGGCGGAAACAAATGGGCAGAGTTTCTTTCATCATGATGCCCCTGTTACCTAACAGTAAATAGGTACCTGGGAGTTAGACAGCTGCTACGGACTGCTTCCTGGGTGTAACAAAAATGGAGGCTTGGTTGAGGACCGGGCCACGGGGACGCTAAGCCCCCGAAATCATCTCAAGATAACCTCCCAAGAGGATCTCAAGAAGATGTTATATATATCTGAAATCAATATTATCGTGCCTCATAAAACAAGCAAAAGCTTGTTTAAAAGTTAACACCCCAGAGGTCGTTTCAAAAAGGAAATTACAGTAATTAATATCTATATTTTTAACTGTTTTGGTCATGGACTGCTTGAAGATGCATGTAACTCTACTGTAGAGCTCTGTAATATATGCCAAGTGCAGGCGAGGAGTCACAATAACATGGCTGAAATATGTTGACCAGACCACACACTAGGAAGTGAAGGGACGACGACGTTTCGGTCCGTCCTGGACCAGTCTCAAGTCGATTGTCTCGAATCGACTTGAGAATGGTCCAGGATGAACCGAAACGTCGTCGTCCCTTCACTGTCTAGACAATCGACTTGAGAATGGTCCAGGACGGACCGAAACGTCGTCGTCCCTTCACTGTCTAGACAATCGACTTGAGAATGGTCCAGGACGGACCGAAACGTCGTCGTCCCTTCACTGTCTCGACAAACGACTTGAGAATGGTCCAGGACGGACCGAAACGTCGTCGTCCCTTCACTTTCTAGACAATCGACTTGAGAATGGTCCAGGACGGACCGAAACGTCGTCGTCCCTTCACTGTCTCGACAAACGACTTGAGAATGGTCCAGGACGGACCGAAACGTCGTCGTCCCTTCACTGTCTCGACAAACGACTTGAGAATGGTCCAGGACGGACCGAAACGTCGTCGTCCCTTCACTTTCTAGACAATCGACTTGAGAATGGTCCAGGACGGACCGAAACGTCGTCGTCCCTTCACTTTCTAGACAATCGACTTGAGAATGGTCCAGGACGGACCGAAACGTCGTCGTCCCTTCACTTTCTAGTGTGTGATTTAGTCAACATATATGCCAAATTCTTGTTTCATTTCTCCAGTTCTATATCCAAGGCAGCTCCTTCATTTCCACGTGGTTGGTACTATATGTCATGCAGGCAAATATCTCCGGCAACAAATATGAATAATTCGTGTGATTTACGACGCTGTCAAATAACGCCAGATGTAATAAATTATTTCCTCCCTCTTGACAACTAACCGGTTGTCTCACTAGAGGCAGCTGAGATTATTTAAGCAGCTTCCGTTATTTACAGATTCCCCTTAGATGGTTCGCTCTAATGTTGGTTTTGAATTAGGTCCTGAAATACAACGACAAGAAGGATTTTGATTCCTTATTTCCGATTCTTCAAAATCAAGAAGGATTTTGATTCAAGGATTTTGACTCAATCATTTTGATTCCTGTTATAATCTTCCCTCAACAGGAAGCCTGATAGGCTTCCTGTTGAGAAAGTTGTTATCGAATTTCTCATTTATTATCAACGAGAAAATCAGTAGGAGTCATGAAAAGGATTCGAACCTGCGCTTTCGGTGCTCCTAAGCTAGCGCCTTAGACGTGGTCAAAAAATTAATACAACCTGAAACTCCACTGAATTCTCTACATTATTTTTTTTAATTGATACATCACGTTAATGGGATTTTATTGTGCATCTATTTACTATTAGGTGAACAGAAACAGTAAGTGAAAGAAAACGTGCCTAACGGCCTCTGTTACAACGGCAACTGCGCTACAGAACCTGTAACAACAGACTTCAGCAGATGACAAGTCAATATCACCTTTCAGTAATACTACGAACAACTCTTTAGAGGTAAAACTGCGTTAAACAATCTTGAAGTTAACTAATTAGTGTTCAAACCGTTTTCTACAGATCAAATGAGGTCATGGCTGCCTTGATGACCCCAAGCAACAGCTCAGAGATCTCTCAAGGATGGTTGGAGGTCATCCTCGGAGATTACGAGTCTAGAACTCGACCAAGATCCACGGTTCAGGTTACTTCCTTCAAGGTCAACCCAGGTCAGTTAATCTCTGCTACTTGAGTCAAGTTCCTTGTGATGGATAGATTTCGTAGTTCGTTCTTACGATCAACCGTAAGATTCTAATTGGTTATGCGTAGCCTGAACCGTAAGGGTCTAAGCGACCCATTTAAACTATCGAATTAGACGCTCATTAATTAGAAATAGAATTAATAGCATGGTGTTTTTAATTTCACTTGTGCACAGGACTTTTTTTCTATGTTAAGTTAAAAAGCGTCAAAATTTATGTGTATTAAAGTAGCACGAGGTAGACTGGACTTTATGCCACAGGTAAACCTGAAACAAGTCTACGACAAGTATTCAAACGACAGATTCACTTTGATCGTTACAATATTTAGTATCACATGAAGACGGCCATTACGTAGACAGCCAATCAGATCCCAGACATTGTCTTTCTTAGGTAATCCATTCTAAACCAGCCATTATTATCTTTCTACATAAACACTTACATCAGTTTTAGAATTAATGTAAACTCTCAAACATCAAAGTACTCAAATTCTTATAAGCGAGTGTTGACTCATGTAGGAATAATAAGGAACGACAGTGGTGATAAAGCTTCAAATATGCCCAACTAAATATAGGAATGAAAACACTCACATACCACATAGTCTAGTAGAGACTAGGGGAACAGTTGGAGCAAGAACATTGCACTAGATGTACAGTGGCAACAACGCAGCATCTGCAACGTCAGAGTCTGCAAGATGATACAAGTATTCGACCGAATATGAATTATCTTGTTTTTGGTGAAAAGGTGCAATATAAAAGCACGGGCATGCATGCGTTGCATCTTGCTTGGATAAGATGCGCAATGGAGCATGAACAAGTAGACTCACAACTTCCATAAGTAGAGAGGAAATGTCCACACATTGGAAAAACGCCCGAGAAATCACTGGAACTTTATCTAACGCACTGCACAGTTAATAACCAAATCAGATTTTCACTGTGATTCAGCAAACCTGAAGACACGTGCAATATATTGAATATAATCTTACTGAAGTCAGCATATGAGCAACAAACACTTATCTCCAGCTTAATCAGTAAGACTGATATGAGTAACACATTGTATGCCATCCAAAGGCATCCAAAGTTGCTAATCAAAGTGGGTCTCTTGACTGACCATTACATTCTCAAAGTGGGTCTCTTGACTGACCATTACATTCTCAAAGTGGGTCTCTTGACTGACCATTATATTCTCAAAGTGGGTCTCTTGACTGACCATTACATTCTCAAAGTGGGTCACTTGACTGACCCATTACATTCTCAAAGTGGGTCTCTTGACTGACCATTACATTCTCAAAGTGGGTCTCTTGACTGACCATTACATTCTCAAAGTGGGTCTCTTGACTGACCATTACATTCTCAAAGTGGGTCTCTTGACTGACCATTACATTCTCAAAGTGGGTCACTTGACTGACCATTACATGCTACTCACCACTAAAAACCCATTTTGCATGACTAGAACTTTAGCAAATTAGTCAATTGCAAGCTGAATTTTAGTATAGACATCTGTAATAAATAAATATGAGTTAGCATTTTAACAGCAGACAGGAATGGAATCCAGTCCTGTTAAATTTAGTGCCCGTATTTAGGAAGAGCTACACATTACTCTCCCAACACTAATTATTACTCCCCCAATCAACTACCAGTTGATTGACAGTTGAGAGGCAGGACCAAAGAGCCAGAGCTCAACCCCCCGCAAGCACAAATAGGTGACTAACGTTAGTGGATATCTAACACGCTATCAACTACCATTTGAAATACATTGATACGAAGCCAATAGTGTAGTAGACAGCTGTTTCAGGATGTTAAGCAAATGTTTAATTCCATTCATCTGGGCTCTAGGAGACTCGAACCTTGAACCCCTACTTGTGTGAGGGTTGTATAATTCTGCTGGACTAGACTCGAGCACCTCATGCCCTGCCTTGTTCCAGCAGTGACTGAGGAGGACTCCGGATGGTGACATGAAGTCATTTTAACATTGATGCGAATAAGTGGTGCAGAAAGTTTTTGCAATAATGTAATTATGTGTCTCTCAGGTACCAAGCCGGGTGAGAACTTTAGCTCGGAGCTGGTGAAGTTGGAGGTGGAAGCGATGGTGACAGGCAGCAACATCACCATTCCTGCTCACTATAGTTTAGTAGCCAAGTTCCTCAGCGGTGACTTCAATCAGGAGATGGTGAAGTACAACAGGGGACACCTGAGGGAGTTTCTGATCTTCTCCAAGATCATCTCAGAACTGAATGCCTTTCAGGCCAAGTTAGCAGACAATAAATATCGAATAGATATCCCTGACTTCGTCTACGGCACGAGTTCGGACGATGCCCACGTGGTGATTATGGAAGACCTCAGCCCCTTGGGGTACGAAACTGAGGACAAGAGAGATGGTCTGGACCTCCAGCACGCTCTTGCAGCCGTAGACCGTCTGGCCAGACTCCACGCCGTCTCTTATGCCTATGACAAGACACATGACTTCATAAACAAGTTTCCCGCTCTAGAATCCAATGCAAACTTCTTCGGCGTCTATTCCTCACTTATGACTGTTATTTCTGAGAGCTGCGTCAAACTGGCGGAACTGAAACAGAACGAAGACTTAACTGAGAAAATAAACCTGGCAAAAGAGACTTTAGTGAAGACATACGAGTCAGTACTAATAAATAAGAATGTTCAAAATATCCTCTGTCTCTGTCATGGAGATTTCTGGACCAACAACATGATGTTCAAACACGGAGACCGGGCCCCAGATGGCCAGCGAACCATCGAAGGGATGATGCTTATCGACTGGGAGGCAGCTCGCTGGCACAACCCGATACTCGATTTTCAGTTCATGATCCATAGCTCCACAACGCCCGCCCTCCGGAAGGTCCACTTGGAGGAGCTCCTCGAGCAATATTACTCCACCTTCACCGCGGCCACTAACGCCATGGGCGCCGGAGTCGCCAACTGGAGCTACCAACACTTCAAGAAAGAGTGGCGAAGCGCTGGGCCCTTTGGCATACTCTCTGGACTATCGCTCAGCCTCTTGTCACTCAGTAAAACAAGTGAAACCATCTCTGACACCTCAGCTGCGCCTTCTACAACCATGGCCATGGTCAAGTCTTGGGCTGCGAAGCTCCTGGTTCCTCTCTTGTTACAACCTCAACTCCAGTTCGTAACGCGCTTCGTTATGAGGCAAATGGTCACCCCGATGATGCTGGAGATACTGAACGGTAGCAACGAACGCTTAACTACTCGCCTCTACGAACTTCTGATGGAAGCTAATGATAATGGAGTCTTTGACGGCCTCTTGTCAGCACGCGATGGAACTTTAAATGGAGTGTCGAGCGCTGATGAATGAAGCGAAGGAAAAGTTCATTTTTATTCTTATCAGTTACGGTCAAAGTGAATGAATATGAGTGAAGATATTATATTAAGTGTACGAATATGAACAAAGATTTCGTCCTATTAAATGAACAAATCCACAAGAGCCGTGACGAGGATTCGAACCTACGTCCGAAAGGATCCCAGACGCTGCCTTAATCGACTTAGCTATGGTCCAACGCGTCTGGGATCCTCTCGGACGTAGGTTCGAATCCTCGTCACGGGCCTTGTGGATTTGTTCATTTGATGCATCACGCTATTGTGATTTATGTATGAAATTTGGTCCCATAGTTTGAATGTGAATAATAGATGCTGTTAATTTAAAATTATTAGTAAAAATATGATCTAAAAATAGAAAATTAATAAAAGATATGTTTTAAGTATCAAAATGTTAATAAAGATACGATTAAAATGTAGGAATGTGAATAAAGTGAAGGTCTAAGAGTCGAAATATGAGTAAAGATGTGATCAAAGAAGAGGAGAATGATTAAGATGTAGCAAGAAGCTAATAATATATTGCTAGCTTCTTGCTTATATAAAATAAACACAGTGTTAAATGGCGTTGTTAATACAGGTGCTGTATTCCTGTATTATTTACATTCATCCAATGTTTCAGACAACACAAGTCCCAACCACTTGGGCTGGACGGTAGAGCGACGGTCTGGCTTCATGCAGGTCGGCGTTCAATCCCCGACCGTCCAATTGGTTCGGCACCATTCCTTTCCCCCGTCCCATCCCAAATCCTTATCCTGACCCCCTTCCAAGTGCTATATAGTCGTAATGACTTGGTGCTTTCCCCTGATAGTTAATTAATTTCAGTCAACACAAGTACAACTACTATTCTACTTCTAATACAACTACTGTGTATTTCACAGTAATCATTTGGCTCCTGAAGAGAGGCCAGGCAGCTCTTCTCAGCCATGTTATTTCTGCTTTTTCTATTTCTATTTTTTTTTAAATTTAAAGTTTCAGTTAAAGTTTTTTTAAAAAAATTTAAAATTCAGTTTCAGTTCAAAAAAAATTTCAGTTCTTCTCCCATTAATACACAAAATATTACACGTTATCTGCAATTTATTCTGAGAAGAATTTTTATCGCGTTTTTATAAGTTAATATCACGACGTAAATTTATATATAGAAGAGAGAACGTTAGTCTGATGTATACGTTATTCATTTATTGTTAATAAAAAATTTTTGAGAAGTTAATGAGATATTTCTTCATATATACTTTCCTTAGCGTTGGTTGGGAGAGGCAGTGGATGGGGTCACGAACTGTCAGTTCTTTCTTGGTGGTGCTGAAGGAATGTCTTATACATTACCTGGCTGTGGATAATTGCATGTACGTGTTTGATATGAAGTTCTTCTGCTATGTCTTCTCCAGTTAATTATTTTCTCTACATCTGTGATTTTACTGTATCCATCTATGCATACCTGCAGGGTTGAATAGTTAATGAATATCAATTTTCTTCAGTTTTCCTTGTCATATTTACATATCAAATTGTGTCTGGAGTTAACCATAAGCATATACGACTGTTCCTATACGATTGCAAGCTTATGGGGCCCTTCATTGCACCATTGCAGGCTTCTGGAGCCCTTCATTGCACCATTGCAGGCTTATAGGGCCCCTTAGTGCACAAGAATATGATTGTGGTGATTGACTGAGGCACTAGAAAGCACCATCTATACTACCACAGTTTCTCTCAGCTTCTCCATTGTAATTTAAGTTTAAGAGACAATGTCCATGAGTGACATTAATCGCATTAAGGGGTTCAGGGAGAAGCAACAGCAGGCTTAGTTACGTTATAATACTTTTATTAATATGCAGCGCAATAAGGCTGCAGGGTATCTTAAGAAGGAAGCGAGGGTTATATTCACTGTGTGTGTGTGTGTGTGTGTGTGTGTGTGTGTGTGTGTGTGTGTGTGTGTGTGTGTGTGTGTGTGTGTGTTTGCCTTAGGCAGCGAGAATAGAAACTCTAAGAAACAGATGAATAATTCTATTTACACATTACAACTACTCTTGTAAAACTATCAAGATGGGACTTTAAATAGCTGAAAATATCAGATTAACTAATCACCTCAAAAGAAAGAATATTATTACTTGAGAATGGTCCACAATCGACTTGAGAATGGTCCACAATCGACTTGAGAATGGTCCACAATCGACTTGAGAATGGCCCACAATCGACTTGAGAATGGTCCACAATCGACTTGAGAATGGTCCACAATCGACTTGAGAATGGTCCACAATCGACTTGAGAATGGTCCACAATCGACTTGAGAATGGTCCACAATCGACTTGAGAATGGTCCACAATCGACTTGAGAATGGTCCAGGACGGACCGAAACGTCGTTATCCCTTCACTTTCTAGTGTGTGGTTTGACCAACAAAAAGAATATAATTAGTTTGCAAAGATTAAATAACAGAAAAGAATGGTAAAAATAATCGACCTAACAACAGGAGGGTTATGAAAATGAATGAGCTAAGAATTTCATGAGTTGTGACATATTGTATTTTGATATACATTTGCAGTTTATGAATACATTTTAAGGGATGCTGCTTTGGCGAAAGGTCAGCATCCCTCAAAATTCCTTATTATACTACATATGAACTCACAATATATCAGGTTGACAATTTCCACCACAAGAGAAAATATCATCTCTCCACCAAGCGAGAGATCACAGCTTCCCAAGTCACTTTTCCAACACAAGAAAATGATTTAAGACCAACCCACACACACAAGCCAGATCGATGATGTGTTCGAAAAGGCTCTCCCTCTCACACAGGGTTCGAAACGGCCCTCCCTCTCACTCAACATTTACACTGATAGTTCCCTACACCACTTGACTGGGTCCTCTGAAGGTAAACTTGTACTGAAGACAATAGATAACTTCTGAGTGGGGATTTTATTAGTATTGTTATTAAGTAATGGTAATGTCATCTCACAGACATATTAACATAGGATAAAAATCCACACCTGTGTATATGTGACTCATTATTCCTTGCTTAAGTTTCACAAATACACAAGTTTTGCTTTTATCCTATCTTATATTTATTATTATTAATGTGTACTACAGACGTGGCCACACATTTACAATGCTAATCAGCATATATACTTTAAGACAAGATACTGTATGACATACTGTAAGACAATTGGCTGTAAGATTTCCTGTAAGACGTTGGTAAAATCCTCCTCCTTCTGTAGTGGAGTTGGGAGTTTGAATAACTACCAGAATCTCCACATATCATACTTAATTGTTTGGTGTAATTCTCTCACTCGTATATGTATCCAGAGTCGACACATTAGTTATCAAAGGCTCTCTGTTATCCTTGATTACATGCACTCAGATGCACACAGAAAATCACACTGTTGAGACGAGGAGTCACAATAACGTGGCTGAAAAAATGTTGACCAGACCACACATTTGAAGGTGAAGGGACGACGACGTTTCGGTCCGTCCTGGACCATTCTCAAGTCGATTGTGTCGACTTGATAATGGTCCAGGACGGACCAAAACATCGTCGTCTCTTCACTTTCTAGTGTGTGGTTTGGTCAACACACTGTTGATATATACAACAATGACAAAATCCAATAGGGCTGTAAGGTGGGCTCGAACCTGCGACCAATGCCTTGCCAGTCACATACACCACCACTATACCATAGCTAACTTGATAAACAAAATGTCAGCGGTGATTGGGATGGGAGTCTTAGGTAAAACTTGGATTGGCTTCAGGAGGGGCCCTCCGGACTGCTTGTGATTTCAGTAAAAATCCGGTTGAATGACTTTTAGCAAGTCAGGGGTAGAGTATGCGGCTGACAATGCCTTGATCGCAGGCTCGCGTTACCTCTAAGCCCCAGTGACTTATCTCATACACTCAGCTCATCAAAACATGATTGTAAAATGGGTTTGACAGTAGAAATCTCTAGGCGTTGGTTTTGATATTAGTTCCTCTAAGAGTTTAGTGTACCTGACGAAGTTATCAAAACTGTTCGCATATCTCACGTCAATAGGTAATTCGATTTATTTCCCTAAGAGAGAATGTGTCGCTCTGTCTGCATTGTCCAGACCATTGGAGATTTTTTTAATTTAATTATCAGAGGGAAATCGCCATGCCATTACGACTTTATAGCACTGGGAAGGGGTCAGGATAAGGACTTGGGATGGGACGGGGGAAGGAATGGTGCTCCAACCACTTGGACGGTCGGGGATTGATCGCCGACCTGCATGAAGCGAGACCGTCGCTCTACCGTCCAGCCCAAGTGGTTGGGACCCTTGGAGAGGCAATCACCCTAATCGGGAAAGGAAATGGTCCAGAGTAAGGGACGGGAAATAGGCTGGTGGAAGTTGCCATAATTCAAGATAGAACCGCGTGTCACATTGACACACTGACCCCCCACGACGGTTTTTGGCACTGGCTACTGGCAAACCCTGTAAATATTTTGAAAATAATCTAAATCAAAGATCTTTTTCTCATAATGATATGCAACATAATTCACCGATGCTGGGGGAAAATTAACATAAAATTTATGTTATTCATATTTCGACTGCAGTCCCAGAAAACATGTAAGTTGAATACAGTCAACAATACAAAATAGTTATGGATAAGTATTTTAACTAAAAAATCAAAACACACTTTCCTGTAGGTAATATACAACCTTATTCACTGTTACCGGAAAAAACTAAAATTTTCTGATATTCAAACTACAGCCAAACTACTATAAGCACAGAACTTCAATACAGCCTCGACCTCTCCTCCTGATCGCTACATCATACCGAAGATGGATATCCACGGTTGGTGGATATCCATCATATCCACCAACATAAAGGGAAGAGATAACCATTAAATATGAAAACAAAACAAAAATGTGTTTTTATCTTATAAAGAAAGAAGAGAGAAGAAGAATGGGAGAGATCCATGAATATATATATATATATATATATATATATATATATATATATATATATATATATATATTATATATAGATATATATATATATAAGGGTGAGATCAATGATTCTAGCACGAATTT
>WNGS01007182.1:7494147-7504639 GCA_020271785.1 Procambarus virginalis
ACAGTAGTGAGGATGCTGCTCATATTCACTGCCACAGAGAACAGTGAGTTGATGTCCAGATTCACTGTCACACAGGTTAGAGGATCATATATAAGACAAGAGATGTGAATTGTAACTGTGATAACATGATGATGATACAAGGGGGGATGATAACACCATCCATATCTTTTCCCTTCCCTCGGGAACCATCAATCTTCGCACTGCTCTATTCATCATCCACAGACGATGAGCCAATGATTGCTGCGTTGATTCCATCTTGAACATTTAGTTCAATCAACCGCATGAGGGACAGGTTTCAGTATACACCTTATAGTGATAATATACACATGTATATTTTAAGATAAATACACATCTAGCGGAGAATTACATACACCGAGACAAATAACACTAAAGCTGATAGTACAGAATTATTATGTAATTTCGCCTACAGAGCAATTTAGCTTCTACTGCAAGGAAAGTCCAAATTATTAAAAAAACTAAATTATGCTTATATATATATATATATATATATATATATATATATATATATATATATATATATATATATATATATATAAGTGAACTCCCTGTATAACAGGACTCTAGTGAACTCTCTAACAGGACTCAAGTGAACTCTCTAACAGGACTCAAGTGAACTCTCTATATAACAGGACTCAAGTGAACTCTCTATATAACAGGACAAAAGTGAACTCTCTATATAACAGGACAAAAGTGAACTCTCTATATAACAGGACAAAAGTGAACTCTCTATATAACAGGACAAAAGTGAACTCTCTATATAACAGGACAAAAGTGAACTCTCTATATAACAGGACAAAAGTGAACTCTCTATATAACAGGACAAAAGTGAACTCTCTATATAACAGGACAAAAGTGAACTCTCTATATAACAGGACAAAAGTGAACTCTCTATATAACAGGACAAAAGTGAACTCTCTATATAACAGGACAAAAGTGAACTCTCTATATAACAGAACTCAAGTGAACTCTCTATATAACAGGACAAAAGTGAACTCTCTATATAACAGGACAAAAGTGAACTCTCTATATAACAGGACAAAAGTGAACTCTCTATATAACAGAACTCAAGTGAACTCTCTATATAACAGGACAAAAGTGAACTCTCTATATAACAGGACAAAAGTGAACTCTCTATATAACAGGACAAAAGTGAACTCTCTATATAACAGAACTCAAGTGAACTCTCTATATAACAGGACAAAAGTGAACTCTCTATATAACAGGACAAAAGTGAACTCTCTATATAACAGGACAAAAGTGAACTCTCTATATAACAGGACAAAAGTGAACTCTCTATATAACAGGACAAAAGTGAACTCTCTATATAACAGGACAAAAGTGAACTCTCTATATAACAGGACAAAAGTGAACTCTCTATATAACAGGACAAAAGTGAACTCTCTATATAACAGGACAAAAGTGAACTCTCTATATAACAGAACTCAAGTGAACTCTCTATATAACAGGACAAAAGTGAACTCTCTATATAACAGGACAAAAGTGAACTCTCTATATAACAGGACAAAAGTGAACTCTCTATATAACAGAACTCAAGTGAACTCTCTATATAACAGAACTCAAGTGAACTCTCTATATAACAGGACAAAAGTGAACTCTCTATATAACAGGACAAAAGTGAACTCTCAATATAACAGGACTCAAGTGAACTCTCTATATAACAGGACTCAAGTGAACTTTCTATATATACACTGTGAAGTGGGGTGAATAAATCAATATATTCAGCCCATTGTTGCCAGTATATTCTATCAGTATATAGAATATACCATTATATCAGTATATAGAATATACCATTATATCAGTATATAGAATATACCATTATATCAGTATATAGAATATACCATTATATCAGTATATTCATATCCTTGTCGCCTTCAGTGTCTTCCATGACTAAAGTTCAATAGAGAGATACAGAGAGGTAGAGAGAGAGAGAGAGAGAGAGAGAGAGAGAGAGAGAGAGAGAGAGAGAGAGAGAGAGAGAGAGAGAGAGAGAGAGAGTTTAAAACACAAGGGAGATAAAAAGCTTCTGTGTCCGGCCGTCCAAACCAAAGCATACCTCACAGAAGACTCTCCCTCCCTCTCCCTCTCTCTCTCTCTCTCTCTCTCTCTCTCTCTCTCTCCCTCCCTCCCTCTCTCTCTCTCTAACCCAGCATCAAAGCAGCTTCTCCAGGCTCTACCCAGAGGACATCCTCCTCCTCCAAGCCTTGTCAAAGACACGGGTTCTTTCTAGGTTCCTCCGTATCAACTTTTAGGAAACCCTCTTTAGGGATTTTTTGGGGTTTATGTTCACCATCTCTAATGGAAAATTCGAGGCTGAGTTTTTCAATATTTATGTAGTTTAAACGCAGTTAAAGTTTCCACGTGTTGATTTACTCGCAAGATTCAGGTGGAAACCAATTGGGTATCGTAGAATCTGAAGATTTCCTACGAAATATTGTTTTTCTAGGGATGTGTTATCACATATTGGTTAAAATGATATCACATGTTGTGAGGATGGGACCAAGATAACCTCAGAAGATGCAATCAAGATAACAGCTTGGTTAAGGTGTGATATAACGAATCCACACATCGGAAAATTAAGAAAGGCGAAGTTTTGACCCTTCCTGAATCATTATCAAATTGTCTTGTCCCCTGTTTTCTAGTGTTTAGTCTAGTCATTCTATCTTCAACCACGTTCATGTTACTGATCATCTCCCAAGGATGAAAAGTCCTGTAAACAGCAGATTACATAAAGTTGGACTTTAAGTTGGACTTCATGCCCTGGAAACACAAACCGAAACTGTCTCTATTTTCCGCTTGTTACAACTTGTAATAAAGTTGTTACATCTTGGCTTAACGTGTTTATGACGTATTAGAACGCTGTTACAACTTGCTATATTGGTTGTTATAACTGGTTAGGTGGTGTTAAAACTTGTTCGAACGTTGTACCAACGTCGTAGTTTCGGTGTGTGTTTGGCGGGTGTTGCCATGTTGGACATAAAGGTGTCCTAACTGAGGGGAAGATATCCTTGGGAAAATGAGACTCCTATGAGGATTAAATGCCAAAAAATAGAGGTGTCCAAGAGTGAGAATTTTGCCTGAGAAATGCAGATTGTCCCGGAGGAGAAGAATGTTTTTTTTTAAAAGACTTCAACAACTGTGAATGACATAAAGGGGGAAATGAGCTTTTAAACAGGCTGATCATCAATGTTGTGGTGATCACGGTACTGTGTACGTTTTAGGGGTGATCCAGGACGTCATGGGTTCGAATCCTGGCTGGGGTCATGTAGAAAAAAAAGTATTTTAACGACATTTCCTTTTGCTTTTCTCTCGACAGTCATCATAATGTATAAAGAGCAGATGATCTAACAAATAAATTATAGTCACCTATTTTTGTGGAAGATATATATATATATATATATATATATATATATATATATATATATATATATATATATATATATATATATATATATATAGAGGTGATATGTGTATTCGCTCATAGGGAAAATCAATAAGATACATGACATATAAAATGTAAGGTTTAAACACAAGATAATATATAATATATATATATATATATATATATATATATATATATATATATATATATTTAAATTAGCGGAGCCTCTGAACTGTGAAATCAATCAATAGATTCACAAGCTAGCCTTGATCAAACTCGCTTTGAACACACAGCTCTTGTAATAGGAATCTGATTTCGACAACATTTCAATTGCTTTGTCAAGGTGTCATCTCACTGCGACAGTAAAACCTTTATAAAGTCCAGTTTAAAGCTAGGAGTCAATAAAAAAAAGTTACAGCCCCACTCCTGTGCCAGGTAAGTCCACTACGGGATCACCATAGCCCGTGCTACTTGGAACTTTTTGTTCCTAGCAGCTGAATCTTAAACAACAACAAACAGCTTGGAGTCTCATTTCTATCTTGTAAGATTGTGGAATGTTGTGTTTTATTTTGACATGTGGAAGATAAGCAGATCTCACAGACAGCTGAAGCAAGATCAGTCTCAAACTAATCTCACCGATAATACGTACTACATTGCATATATCTTTGAAAACAACTCATGTATTACAAGGCCATTAAGAATCATCCATCACGTTCACGATAAAAAAAAATTCTAGTTTCACTTAAAATTTAAAAAAATATATATCCTGGAAACGCTATTAGCATCCTTTGATCATTCAATATAACTTTTTCTCCCTTTTCATAATCTTCTTAATTGCTTGATGATATACTGAGCTCTCTAGCTTCGTCTGACCTTGGCCAACCATCCATCTCTGTGGGAATCTGCATATTTCCATATATTATGCCAGAAGGTAAATTGATTTTGTTGCTGAATAACTTAAAAATGGAATCTAAGCGAGTTTCCTCCCTCGTGGATTGAGATGAGTTTGAGGTAAGATACTTGGAGATGAGTTACGTGGAGATGAGTTACGTTAAGATGAGTTACGTTAAAATGAGTGACGTTAAGATGAGTGACGTTTCCAACCAACGTCTCCGAGTTCTCCGCACAGACTTCCTCTGTGGGCCAAACTTTGAAGATAATGGACAATTCGACGCAAATAATCAACGTTAATTCGTAATTATATCAACGTCGTTTGCCCAGTTTTTCCCAAGGAGAGGCAAGGCCGCAACTAATCAGGATTTAAAACGTTACTTACGAAATCTGTTCATCTTTCCTCAGTCACAGAGACATAATTTATATATATATTAAACATCTTGTGAGCTCAAAAGTATTTCCAGAGCCACAGGACCAGAACCAATCATCTACAAGCCCCTCCCCCACCACAACACCAGAACCAATCAGCTCCCAGCCCCTCCCACTTCCACAACACCAGAACCAATCAGCTCCCAGCCCCTCCCACTACCACAACACCAGAACCAATCATCTACCAGACCCTCTCACCACCACAACACCAGAACCAATCATCTACAAGCCCCTCTCACACCACAACACCAGAACCAATCATCTACAAGCCCCTCCCACTACCACAACACCAGAACCAATCATCTACAAGCCCCTACCCACCACCACAACACCAGAACCATCTACCAACTCCATAAATCCTTGTTAAGTCCTATTAGACCCAAAATCCGGCAATTACACCGAATGTAGATTTTTCACTCTGCATTATAATTTCACATATTTCATTTCTTTCAAACGAAATATAAATCACATTACCCTTTGATTACCCATTACCCATTACCAGACAAGGTCACATTAATAGGCGCGCAAATGAAAGAACAAATTATTGTGTGTGGATGATCACATTGAGTTAATTACGAGGGTGATAAGCTATTGTTATCAGGTAATCCCATTGTAAACACACACACACACATATATACCCACTGTTGATTAATGGTTGAAAGGCGGAACCAAAGAGCCAGAGCTCAACCCCCGTAAGCACAATCAGGTGAGTACACACACACACACACACACACACACACACACCACACACACACACACAGAGAGAGGAGGCCAGTTACAAGGAACATTTGGGAGATGAAATTCTACACGAGTCAGAGAGAGAGAAAGACCTGGGGGTTGATATCACGCCAGACCTGTCCCCTGAAGCTCATATCAAGAGGATAACATCAGCAGCATATGCCAGGTTGGCTAACATAAGAACGGCCTTTAGAAACTTGTGTAAGGAATCATTCAGAACTTTGTATACCACCTATGTCAGACCAATCCTGGAGTATGCAGCCCCAGTATGGAGTCCATATTTAGTCAAGCATAAGACCAAACTGGAAAATGTTCAAAGGTTTGCCACCAGACTAGTACCCGAGCTGAGAGGTATGAGCTACGAGGAGAGACTAGGGGAATTAACCTCACGTCGCTAGAAGACAGAAGAGTTAGGGGGGTTATGATCACCACGTACAAGATTCTCAGAGGAATTTACAGGGTAGATAAAGACGGGCTATTTAACACAAGGGGCACACGCACTAGGGGACACAGTGGAAACTGAGTGCCCAAATCAGCCACAGAGATATTAGAAAGAATTTTTTAGTGTCAGAGTGGTTGACAAATGGAATGCATTAGGAAGCGATGTGGTAGAGGCTGACTCCATACACAGTTTCAAGTGTAGATATGATAGAGCCCAATAGGCTCAGGAACCTGTACACCTGTTGATTGACAGTTGAGAGGCGGGACCAAAGAGCCAGAGCTCAACCCCCGCAAGCACAACTAGGTGAGTACATACACACACATACACACACACACATATATATATACATACACATATACACACTCATCGGGAATTTGTTATCGATAATACAAATATTTTCAGAGCTAATTGGCTTTTGCTTGATTGGTCACGTGACTACGACAGTGAAACTTTGAAGGACAGACTTCCATTATGCAAATCATCGTGTTGATTGCTGATTGCATGCAATTATTATCATTCGAATCTATATTGTAAATGTGTACATTGTAAGTAATATAATTCAACAGAAAAAGTGCTCTGTAACATTAAAACTTGCGTCATTGTATATACAGTATTTTCCCAAAAAAGCTGATCTGAGTTTACTTTCAATATTATTCTAAACTGAATGAAAAATAAAAAAACAAAAATAATAATCCCAACCATAGTCGAAATGGTATTTCAAAAAGCATTGTGTTGTTTCCATTCTCATCGTGTCGATGACACTCGTTTCGCATGTGCCAATCCTGATCCGGCCATGTTGGGCACGAACCCTCCTGGAATCAGAGTGCAAAGTTGAGTAAGGCTAGTTCCAAGTGTCTGGTCTCCTACCTCGAACAGACAGACAGGCTGATTAGAGGTATGACGCATTGCTCATACCTCTAATGACGGTAACTTATCCGTCACTTATCATCAGCAACAGGATGATAAATTTATTAGTTATTCCCTCACTGATTGTCTATTGCTTCCTTTCCCATTTGAATTATTGACTTCTCTCTTCTTCTTTTTTTTTCTCAATCCTGGTCAACCATGTTTACCCTCATCTCTCATCTCTCTCATCTCTTCTCACGCTTTTATTTCACTTCTTTACGTGTTTTCTTATCTTCTCCCTTCTTACCTTATGTTTATCTGTCCCTTTTATTTATTCTTCATTCCCACATGTCCCCTTTCTTGCTGCCCCCTCACCCGCTTTCCTCTCCTCACCTGTTTAACCTGCTCACTACCTGTTCCCTTCATCTCACCTGTTTACCTGCTCACTACCTGTTCCCTTCATCTCACCTTTCCAATTCCTACATCTTGCTATCCTTTTCTTTCCTTCACTTCTATCTCCCTTTCTGGCAGTCCCACCTTCTCACCCAACTCCATTTATCTTTTTTCCAATTCAGCTCCTATCTTCTCACTTTCCAGTTCCCATTTAATCTCATTTATCTCCATTTCTTTCTTATTTCACTTGAGCTTTCTCATTTCTCTTCCCTTAACAAGGTGTAGCCAGATGAACTAATATTTTACTTTTTCACTTTAAGACATAAATCGTTTTCAAAAGCATTATCGGGCTTCTCCAAATTCTGAGAATCGGTTTCTCTTCTCTCACCAGAACATAAACAACAATGCAGTAATGCGGGAAAATAGGAACATCTGGCGGTGAAATTGGGGCCATAAAATCTTGGAGAGAAACCTGGAAAATTGGTTAGACTTGCCTGTTTAATTTGTTATATATTAGAAGTCATTGGAAGGTTGTATAGCACAGAGGGAGAGTTTTCTCCATCAGAGCTTGGGTTTACCTTAGAAGGTACACTCTAAGGTACACTCAAGGGGACGTGTTCTAGCTCTCCAGACCCGCCTCAGAGCCAATTTACCTCATGAACAGCTTCTGATGTTCAAGGACTGTATTTTTTTTCTCTTGCACATTTATAGTGCTCTCTATAATGTTCAGTTATATATTCAGAGGATCATACCTCTGAAATTTTTCTAAGTTCGTCTTGTGTTTGTCTAAATATGGACTCCATTTTGGAGCTGCATATTCCAGTATTGGTCTGACATGTGTGATATACAAGGTTCTGAATGATTCCAGATATAAATTTCTAAAGGCAGCTCTATCAGACCTCTGTTGTAAATCCAAGCTCGTGTTACCCTTCTGCTGTAAGCTCATGTCCAATTTAGACGTGTTTTGAAGCGCCGTGTCCACGTTAGACGTCATTTGTAGCCCCGTGTCTAAGCTAGACGTCACTTGAAGCCCCGTGTCTTAAGTTAGACGTCATTTGTAGCCCCGTGTCTAAGCTAGACGTCACCTGAAGCCCCGTGTCTAAGTTAGACGTCATTTGTAGCCCCGTGTCCAGGTCAGACATCACTTGTAGCCTCCAGGTCAAACATCTTCTTTAAACCAACGAGCCAGAATGAGTCTACGAACATCCTTTTAATCACAATACAACGTTAGAAGAAGTGCCAATTTTGCGAGAATTAGACTCTGCATAACATGCAGGTTATAAACACAAAATATAGTCCTCCCTTGCAGAGAATAAGTCATAGTAATGGAACAGAAAACTTATCACACCCACACACACATATATATGTAGATGATGGGTCTCAATAACGTGGCTTGAAGATCTGATGATAAAACCACACATGAGAAAATGTAAGAAAAACGACTTGAGAATGGTCCAAGACGGACCGAAAGGTCGTCATCCCTTCACAGTCGACTTGAGAATGGTCCAAGACGGACTGAAACGTCGTCGTCCCTTCACAGTCGACTTGAGAATGGTCCAAGACGGATCGAAAGGTCGTCATCCCTTCACAGTCGACTTCAGAATGGTCCAAGACGGACCGAAACTTCGTCGTCCCTTCACAGTCGACTTGAGAATGGTCCAAGACGGACCGAAACGTCGTCGTCCCTTCACAGTCGACTTGAGAATGGTCCAAGACGGACCGAAACGTCGTCGTCCCTTCACAGTCGACTTGAGAATGGTCCAAGACGGACCGAAACGTCGTCGTCCCTTCACAGTCGACTTGAGAATGGTCCAAGACGGATCGAAATGTCGTCGTCTCTTCACAGTCGACTTGAGAATGGTCCAGGACAGACCGAAACGTCGTCATCCCTTCACAGTCGACTTGAGAATGGTCCAAGACGGACCGAAAGGTCGTCGTCCCTTCACAGTCGACTTGAGAATGGTCCAAGATGGACCGAAACGTCGTCGTCCCTTCACAATCGACTTGAGAATGGTCCAAGATGGACCGAAACGTCGTCGTCCCTTCACAGTCGACTTGAGAATGGTCCTAGACGGACCGAAAGGTCGTCATTTCTTCATCTTCTGGTGTGTGTGGTTTTGGGTCACCGCCACACATGTTTAAGAAGGTTATGGAAGTAAGGTTTCAGACCGTCACTGGCCTCAAAAAGTTAAAATGCTCCCCAAAAGACACCAAAGTTGTTTTTTTTTTTCAATAAGAGATTGCCAGCAAGGATGCTAAGGCTCGCTTTTTTCAGTTGTCATTTTTAAAATATTAAAACCCACCAAAAAATAGCGTTTCGAGGTTCATTTAAATACAAACTGTAGTTTTAAAAGCAATGTATTTCAGAAAAGCAAAAGCGTATATTCGACTTTAATTAGAATTTAGAATGCGTCAATTCCAAGGACACAAACATTTTCTGTTTCTTTGTATGTGTGCATGTCTGACTGTCTGTCTGTCTGTCTGTCTGTCTGTCTGTCTGTCTGTCTGTTTCTCTGTGTGTCTTACTGTCTGTCTGTTTTACTGTCTGTCTGTCTGTCTCAGGCTTTGTCTGTCTGTCTCTGGATTTGTCTATTCTCTCTCTCTCTCTCTCCCTCATACTCTCACGAAGTCCGGATACATAATCTAGCTGGCGATGAACAAAAAAAATTCTGAAAATATAAGCTTCTTACCGAAGCGTGTCTTTACTCTCAGGATAAAAAGCTTCTTTTTTTTTGCTATCGATAATATAAGTAATCCTTTTGGAGGCTTTTTAATGGAGACTTCGTCCTCATCTGTAGCGTCCCCAACACCGTAGCTGTGAGTGTAAGTGGGAGCTGTGAGTGCAAGTGGGAGCTGTGAGTGCAAGTGGGAGCTGTGAGTGCAAGTGGGAGCTGTGAGTGCAAGTGGGGCTGTGAGTGCAAGTGGGAGCTGTGAGTGCAAGTGGGAGCTGTGAGTGCAAGTTTGAGCTGTGAGTGCAAGGGGAACTGTGAGTGCAGTGGGAGCTGTGAGTGCAATGGGAGGTGAGTGCCGGGAGAGCTGTGAGTGCAAGTGGGAGCTGTGAGTGCAAGTGGGAGCTGTGAGTGCAAGTGGGAGTGTGAGTGCAAGTGGGAGCTGTGAGGTAAGTGGGAGCTGTGAGTGCAAGTGGGAGCTGTGAGTGCAAGTGGGAGCTGTGAGTGCAAGTGGGAGTTGTGAGTGCAGTGGGAGCTGTGAGTGCAAGTGGGAGCTGTGAGTGCAAGTGGGAGCTGTGAGTGCAAGCATGAGTGGTATTCTGTTGCTTATATTCGAGTTGAGAGTTGACTTGTGTTAGCGCTGATGATAATATTGAAATG
>WNGS01007182.1:7538032-7555998 GCA_020271785.1 Procambarus virginalis
ATATATTGCCTCATTAATCCTGAATCTTCATAGAAAAGCCAGGATATATTGCCTCATTAATCCTGAATCTTCATAGGAAAGCCAGGATATATTGTCTCATTAATCCTGAATCTTCATAGGAAAGCCAGGATATATTGCCTCATTAATCCTGAATCTTCATAGAAAAGCCAGGATATATTCTCATTAATCCTGAATCTTCATATGGAGATATCTTCTGAAGGATCTTTATTTCACCTACTCAAGTTTTTTCATTCATACACACGTATTTCACCCATACACACCCCCTCAACCACTTAGGGCTGGACGGTAGAGCGACGGCCTTGCTTCATGCAGGTCGGCGTTCAATCCCCGACCGTCCAAGTGGTTTGGCACCATTCCTTTCCCCTCCTTCCCATCCCAAACCCTTATTCTGACCCCTTCCAAGTGCTATATAGTCGTCATGGCTTGGTGCTTTCTCCCTGATTGTTCCCTTCACCCATACACATGTGATTCATCCATATACACACCTGTGTTTCATCCAAACAAACGTCATGTGTCGCTTTTTCCAACAGTGTTAGAGAGAGAGAGAGAGGAAGAGAGAGAAAAAGAGAGAGAGAAATCTCTCTAACAATGTGTGTGAAAATTATTGGTTGGTATAATAGGGTCTATTTGAATATTTATATGCTTAGTTTTCTGAAATTGGGGAAACACTGTGCCAGAATAAATTTCATATATGACCACTTCAATAAAATTTTGTAGCTGTGTGAAATGTAGGCATCGCTGTGATGTAGTGGTGGAAATATTGGCTTACGTATTAGTTGTTCTCTAAATTGCAGGCCAAATTATATTAAAAATATTTGTAAACACCAGCATTTGAAGCATCGTCAATGCTCTTTTGTGGACATGTATAGGTGAGGCCCGGGTGGATATTGAAAAGTATTTGATGTGGCACGTAGCTCGAACTGGATTTACGAAACAATTGGGACTTCAGTTGGATTTATCGCATATTATAATCATCAACGGTGATGTCATAATCGTAAGTGATGTCAGAGTGTAATACACGTCGAACGTGACATCAACGGTACTGGTAAATGACCCTGGAGTGAATATACATCCTGGACCTGACATCAACAGTACTGGTAAATGGCCCTGGAGTGAATATACATCCTGGACCTGACATCATCGATACTGATAACTGATATCAAAGGGCACCAGAGATATATTATTTCATGAGATATCCACAACAGGTCTAAATATGCTCCCTGACTCAGAAAATAATATATTTCCTATATAAAATTCTGATATTATAATATGAAGCAGGCGGCACCTCGAACAACAGACCCGACATCAAAGAGAGGTCGTTAGAGTGCTAGAAAATGAACACAATATTTATGAAGTCTCTGAACGAACTATTGGATATTGTTTACATGTGATTCTCTGTTATTTACGCACTCGATCTGGTTGTTCATTTGTCTTGGAATATTTTGCACTAAGAACATAACACGATACCAAATTAGCAAAGGATACTAAGAGAGCTTATTGGCCCATACGAGGCAGCTCCTGTTTAAACCTATTTAAACTCAAGCATATAGGCGTTTCAACAACACATAAAAATCCATCTAGTGATCCTATTATGTCTATGAGGCTGCTTCAGTAATTTGTTCTGTCAATAACACTATTTCCAAAACAGTATTTACCCAGGTTTTCTTATGGTAATTGGCTTGATGTAGCCAATTAACCCCCCAAGAGGGTTATTAAGGTCATCAAGACAGTTTACTGACCATTGAGTAGGTATCTTCTTGAGTTATCTTGAGATGATTTCGAGGCTTTTAGTGTCCCCGCGGCCCGGTCCTCGACCAGGCCTCCACCCCAGGAAGCAGCCCGTGACAGCTGACTAACACCCAGGTACCTATTTTACTGCTAGGTAACAGGGGCATAGAGTGAAAGAAACTCTGCCAATTGTTTTCTCGCCGGCGCTTGGGATCGAACCTAAGACCACAGGATCACAAGTCCAGCGTGCTGTCCGCTCGCCGACCGGCTCCTTAGGTAGAGTATAGTGCTAAACATACTCTAAGACCTCAAACACATACACAAAGAAGAGATACACTAATTGGTGTATACATATTACTTTGTAATTCTCTATTAACTTTTAGTGATCCCTCTAAAGACNAACAATCGAACAACTGAAATATAAATCAGATCCTCTCAAACAATTCATCAAACTCCCGCGAAAAAAAAAATATACACCAAGAAGAACTCAGGCAAAACCAAGACACTCCCTCACCTCCAATGGTTTTATAAATTCGTGATAACGAAACCCGCCGACACGATTAAACCCTCCAGACGCCGCCACAACGACACGAAGAAAGTGAAAAAAAGCGACGCTTAAAACAGTGCGCGTGAAAGATGCAAGAGACGAGCAACGGAGCGGGTATGAAATCATTTATTGGACAGCGGCGGTGGTTCACAGATTAATCACAAAGCCTCTTATCACGGGAACTTTTAACGAACGAACGAGAACGACTTGTGTGTGGTGTGTGTGGGGAGGAGGATAATATTAGTGGGGTAAAACAGGGGAAAAGTGAGTGATATATAAGGTAAATCAATGGGGTAATATTGGGATAGAGTAGGAAGTTATATACCGAGTAGAGGAGCAAGTTATATATTGGGGAAGAGAATAGAGTGACATTGTGGAATAGGGAGAGGTTGTATGGGATAAAAGAGTGATATTAGGGGGGTTAGAATAGGGGATAGTTTGGGGGATAGAAGTAATATATAGTGGAAAAAGAGAGAAAAATATTGGGTACAAAAGAGGGTAGAATAACAAATAGAGGAAAGGGAGTGATATGGTTGTAGACGAGGGAATAAAATAGAGGTAGAAAAGAGGGTGATATATAAAGAAAAAAGAAAGGAGCAGAACAACTTCGTACTAAAAAAAAAGCAGAATTATAAAGTACAAGAATTTTTTAAAAGTCAATGAGCAAGAGTTCAGCAGACATTATCAGAAATCCTCAGGAACAGACAACAGATTCACTCCAAATTTATAAACTAATGACGGGAAGCAGAACATCAACTTTAGTCCACTAAGTAAAGCCTGGACACAATAAAGATTAACCGGAGAACATGGAAAAAATAAGACAAAAAACTGTGAAAACACAAATCTTAGAAATTTATAAGTAAAAATCAATAGGAAAATAAAGAATTTGTGTGTAAAAGCTACAAATATCATCAAATATATAACACAGCTATATCAAAATAAATTAATAAGTGAGTGATTAGTTAGTGACTTTAAACAGTAGAAAACAGTATGACTTTAAAGTACATGACAGTGACATAAGGACAGAATGAATGTTAAACAATTATAGACGGAAAGATGGGACGGTATTATGGGTGAACAGAAGGCATGGTTTCCAACGAGGCCATTGGTAATCGAACTCCGACCTGCAGGAAGCTAAACCATAGCTATATTGACCAAAGAACACGCAACATCGCCCGGTTATAGTGACCACGATGGGCTTGATTTCCAAAATTTCGAGGCATTAATGTCAATTTCGTGACACTAAAAATGGAAAATATACAAACTCCAGAAATACGTGAAATACATTTCCTAAATGTATGAAACGTCATACATTTATGAAAGAAATACATTAGACAAGTGATAAAATATAGGCCTGTAGATTTATCATGTATACCTATGGCTTTAACATGTATACTCTGGCTATGAATTTTGACATGTATATTCTGATGGTAAAATTAACAAAGAACGAAGTCTTGGAGAATCTAAATGGAAAAGAAATTATGTAAATGGTAGTGGGAATAAAATTATTGATCGACTGCATCTTCCAGGACTGCCAGAAAGAAAGCGATGATATCAATGTAAAAATGTTAATGAATAGAACATTTGAATTATAATTGTAATGAAGTTTCATGTAAATATCTTAGTAACTTGAAGGGTATTTCGAAAGCAACTAAAATGGAGATTTAAGTGCCTGTCCCTCTGACTGTGTAGATAACTGTCTCCATGCTCCCCCATTCACTCTCACACACTCACTCACATTCTCATACTCACGCTCTTTATCTCTCACACTCTCGTTTTCACATACTCTCACACTCTTTTATCTCTCACTCTCAACCCGCCAAACACACACCGAAACTACGACGTTGGTACAACGTCCGAACAATTTTAACACCTCCTAACCAGTTATAACACCAATATAGCAAGTTGTAACAACGTTCTAATACGTCATAACACGTTAAGCCAAGATGTAACAACTTTATTCGAGTTGTAACAAGCGGAAAATAGAGACAGTTTCGGTTTGTGTTTCCAGGGAAGCCCTCTATCCCTCACACACACACACACACATACACATACACATATACATATACATACTAGGTTATCTTGAGGTTATCTTGAGACGATTTCGGGGCTTAGCGTCCCCGCGGCCCGGTCCTCGACTAGGCCTCCTTTTTGTGACACACACCCAGGAAGCAGCCCGTAGCAGCTGTCTAACTCCCAGGTACCTATTTACTGCTAGGTGAACAGGTGCATCAGGTTGAAAGAAACGTTTTGCTTATTTGTCTCTGCCTTCACCGGGGATAGAACCTGGAATCTCAGGATTACGAAGCCGAAGCGCTGTCCACTCAGCTGTCATTTGCCCAGTACACTGGAGCGCCCAGGTGAGTATACTCTCTCTCTCTCTCTCTCTCTCTCTCTCTCTCTCTCTCTCTCTCTCTCTCTGGACGGTAGAGCGACGGTCTCGCTTCATGCAGGTCGGCGTTCAATCCCGACCGTCCAAGTGGTTGGACACCATTCCTGCCCCCCCCCCCCCGTCCCATCCCAAATCCTTATCCTGATCCCTTCCAAGTGCTATATAGTCGTAATGGCTTGGCGCTTTCCCCCCTGATAGTTCCTTCCTCTCTCTCTCTCTCTCTCTCTCTCTCTCTCTCCTCTCTCTCTCTCTCTCTCTCTCTCTCTCTCTCTCTCTCATCGCTTGATCCTCTAGCAGTCTCAGGATAATTTTAACTACAATAGACAGTTGATATTATACACCTTATCAAGGCGTTGCGGAAGACCTCGAACAACGACCAAGAATTTACGTGTCTCTTGTTGTGTGTTGGTGCTGGAGAGTAGAGTATGTTGTCATACGTTTGTGGTGCGACTATTGGTTCCTTGTAGTGTGGTTGGAGAGATGATGAAAGGGCATTGTTTGCAAACATGCACTTAAAGCCCGAATTACATTCTGCATGTCTTGAGTGCATTACAGGAAGGCTAATATCAAAGGGTAAACCATCAAGCCATTACGATTATATTGCACTTGGAAGGTTCAGGATAAGGATTAGGGATGGGATTGGGTAAAGGAATGGTGCCCAATCACTTGTGGTCGGTCGGGGATTGAACGCCGATTACGTATTACCCACATTAATTCCTTGCCTCCCGCCTATGCTGACATTTTAAGTACTTGAGGCAACAGGTGTGCGTCCTTAAATACATTAGTGTAATCAAACCACCTGTCTTAAATAATTTAGGGAAATATAACTCCTAGATTTTCTAGGTTCAGATATAACAATAACAAAGGGATTTTTAAGTTTTGAGTTGTCCATCAACAGCTTGTGAGTACCTTGAATGTCCACAAATGCTTTTGACTGACCAGCAAGAATACATAGTCCTGGACTAAACTCAGCTTTCAGTGAATACGCTGAGTAGTGAGGATGAGGTGAGTAGCTTACTCATGTATATATTTATAAATCCTTTGGCTTTCCACACTAGAACCAACCTGATAATTATCGGGTCTTCATTCCTTCATCCCAGACGAAGGAAACAAGAAAAATATATATATATAGGATTGCAATCATCAAAAGTTAATGCGTTCATTGATAACACAGAAGCGTAAAATGAAGCTCTTTGTAAGTTAACAGGTAATATGAAGCTATTGATGCGTTCCACTGTGTATGTATTCTCAATGCGCTATCCGAACCTTTAGTGGAAAGATTTTAACCCATAACCGGCTCCTCCCTGACAAGAGAGAGAGTTAGATGGACTTCAGCTCATATGTAAATGAAACAGTTTCATGCAAGTACTGAGTCTGGTCTGACATGGATCCAGGTATACATGCATTGAGGGAGCGTGTGTGTGTATGTATATTTGATAGTTTGTATCCATGTATTTGTTCCTATAAGCTGTTAACTCTTGGACCTCGCGTTTCAAATCTTTGGTTAGTCTAATTTCTAAATTACATTCATTCCCGGCCTATTTCCTCTCATATTTACTATACTACACACACACACACACATGTATTATTGCGTATGTTCATGTGCGTGTGTTATTGCGTGCCTGTACGAATATATATTTTGCGTGCGTAGGTGTACGTACGCCCAGTATCACAGTATCAAATATAGATATGATAGAGCCCAATAGGCCCAGGAATCTGAACACCAGTTGATTGACAGTTGAAAGGCGGGACCAAAGAGCCAAAGCTCAACCCCCACAAGCACAGCAAGGTGAGTATAACTAGGTGAGTATGTCAAACTTTTCACTACTCTATCACTATCCATCACATCACTAACTCTGACACTATACTGCAACTACCCATCACATCACAATCTTTGTCACTATACTACGCTATCACTACTCATATCATTACAATGTCACTATTATCAGTACCTAACACATAACTAGCTCTGTCACTACTTATCATAACTCTAACACTGTTACTTCACTACACTGTCACTACATATTATATCACTATCACCACGCATCCCATCACTGTGTGTCTACACTAGTGTCACTACCCATCACTATGTCACTATATTACACTGTCACTACCCATCACATTACTATTCCTATATAACTCAGTATTACTACGGGAGAGGGGGGACTTGCTGCCTGGGTAACAGCTTCTCCCCCGAATCATGCTACCCTGGCTTTGCGCCCTGGTGAGGCCACTTCAGACCGACAACCAGAGCGCAACTCCATAGTCTCCTGAGACTGATGGATACCTGCTACTACGGGCTCGCCATAGCCCGTGCTACTTGGAACGTTTTGTTTTAGGTAGCGTTTCCTGACAAGTTTTCATTCTAAGCTGACTATATTTTCGTATCTATGATATTTATTCAAAGAGGGTGAGAGGAATGCATACTTTATTCGTTAATACGAGCTTACCATAGCCTGGGCTTTTATAAAACTTTGATATATTATAAAACTTTTTTGGTTCTATATTAGAATCGGGATGGGTTTCAGTGTCAGGGACGTGGCCCTTTCAGTATTCCGGACTCTAGGCGGATGGACTTCAACCAGGAGCCCTGAAGATATAGAATCAGGGGTATTACAGGACCGGATGGACGCTGAGACGCCTGTATCATTCCATCTGGCCAGATGGAACCCCTTTGAGGCACTCCAGAGGGTAGCATGGCGTTAGCTGCCACTACGGAGCCTTTTCACGAACAATCTCAATACGGAGCCTTTGGATACGGAACCTGAGGATATGGAACCTGGGATATCGCATGTAGGGATAACATGCCAGAATCGTGGTAGACGGTGTCCGCTCCAGTCATTCCGATCACTCGGCAGAACCCAAGACTTCATGGAGGTTAAGATAACACAGGGATTTTCCTCTAATTCTGTTTTTATCATTCATTGAGGTGCTTTCCTCTGATTATTACCATACCTAACCCTTAGAGGGGTTTTGCTACATATGTAGTACGAGAAGAGGGGGTGGACCTGCTGCTTGGGTAACAGCTTCTCCCCCCCGTGTCAACCTACCCTGGCTTTTCGCCCTGGTGAGGCCACTTCAGACCAGGACGACGCCAGAGCGTAACTCCATAGTCTCCTGAGAATGATGGCTGCCTACTAGTACGACCCAGTACGTGTACGACCCAGTACGTGTACGACCCAGTACGTGTACGACCCAGTACGTGTACGTCCCAGTACGGTACATGTATGCATTACACCCAGTACAATTCTGATACCATTCAATATTCACCATATTATGCTCTAGTTACCAAGTTGTTCATGGGTAATATTTTCCATGAATTGTGAATGAGTAATATATCTCCATGAATATACTTTTTACATGTTTATATATAATCGTGGGCTGGACGGTAGAGCGACGGTCTCGCTTCATGCAGGTCGGCGTTCAATCCCCGACCGTCCACAAGTGGTTGGGCACCATTCCTTTCCCCGTCCCATCCCAAATCCTTATCCTGACCCCTTCCCAGTGCTATATAGTCGTAATGGCTTGGCGTTTTCCCTTGAATTCCTTCCTTCCTTGAGAAGAGTTTCTAACGAAGGAGGGAATGAGAAGCTGGCGAGAAGAGAAGGAGAGAAGGAGAGAGAGAGAGAGAGACTAGAGGCTGGAAATGCTTCTATCATACACCAATATTCTCCAAGGCAATAAAGCTTGTGTTATAAATGGACTTGTGGCTCGAAAATTAACGCTTGTCTGATTTCCGCCGTCCATTTCTATGATATTTCACACACGGTTAATTTTACACATGACTTTGCATTTCCATATATGCTAATTCCCTTTGTAGAGCGTTGGCTTCTGAGTGGTTTGAAGCCGTGTTGGGGAATTACTTGCAAGGTCTTGTAGTTACTGGTTTAATAGTGTGTGTGTATGTGTGTATGTGTGTGTGTGTGTGTGTGGGTGTGTGTGTGTGTGTGTGTGTGTCTGTGTGTGTGTGTGTGTGTACTCACCTAGTTGTACTCACCTAGTTGTGCTTGCGGGGGTTGAGCTCTGGCTCTTTGGTCCCGCCTCTCAACCGTCAATCAACTGGTGTACAGTTTCCTGAGCCTATTGGGCTCTATCATATCTACACTTGAAACTGTGTATGGAGTCAGCCTCCACCACATCACTTCCTAATGCATTCCATTTGTCAACCACTCTGACACTAAAAAAGTTCTTTCTAATATCTCGGTGGCTCATTTGGGCACTCAGTTTGTGTGTGTGTGGGTGTGTGTGTAGGTGTGTGTGGGTGTGGGTGTGTGTGGGTGTGGGTGTGTGTGAGCAGGGAGAGTCCCAGATTCTGTAAATGTAAAATGCTCTTTTGTAAGTTTTGTAAACAACTCTAACTTCACAGTATGATTACGTGCTGTTACGGTGACATGTAATTGTTGTACTGTAATTTTTATGAACAGAAAATTACAGATATATATATGTACAACCATTTAGGAATCAAGTTTTTTATTTGATTTGATATCAAAGCGAAAACAGAACAGTTAATTCCATGCGAGTTTATATATCAAGACGTGAAACATTATTTTCATGCAGGTCGGCGTTCAATCCCCCGACCGTCCAAGTGGTTGGGCACCATTCCTTCCCCTCGTCCCATCCCTCATCCTTATCCTGACCCTCCTTCTAAGTGCTATCCAGTCGTAATGGCTTGGCGCTTTCCCCCTGACAATTCCCTTTCCCTTCATACGAGTTCCTTAGCATCCATTTTCAATAACAATAAACGAAATAAAACAGCGAAAAATCGTTATTCAATCAAGAAAAATAGAGATAACGAATCAGGGAAATAGGCAGAACGCCGCAGTAGCAAATGAACGAGTTGATGAAAAAGCCAATATTTGGATTTAAACAATAGTAAACTTACAAATGGGTTAAAGTTACGATAACTGCTCGTGGTAGAGGGAGTAGAGTCGTTTATCCTAGATATCGGATAACTGAATTCACTATCTCCATGGCATCGACTACTCTTATCCTTCCCACCCCCCCTCTCGTGTTGCAACAAAGCTAATACAAAAAAATATTAGTAAAAATTTTTTTTAAGAAATTTCAATGTTAAATATGATAACGAAACATTGTTATCTCTTGCTTGGAACGTGGGATTTATCTTATTAATTCCTTGCGTCTCTGAATCCTTGAAATAAGTTGTTTTCTTGCAAACGAATTATTCCTTTCTTGGGCTATTTGTGATGCTGTAATGAAGTGATTTATGCAACATTCTGACATAAAAAGGTGACAAAGGTGTAGGTGGAGATGACAAGATGGTGTATCATGGTAATAGTGGAGATGACAAGATGGTGTATCATGGTAATAGTGGAGATGACAAGATGGTCAATCATGGTAATAGTGATGACAAGATGGTCAATCATGGTAATAGTGAGATGACAAGATGGTGTATCATGGTAATAGTGAGATGACAAGATGGTGTATCATGGTAATAGTGAAGATGACAAGATAGTGTATCATGGTAATAGTGAGATGACAAGATGGTGTATCATGGTAATAGTGAAGATGACAAGATGGTGTATCATGGTAATAGTGAAGATGACAAGATGGTGTATCATGGTAATAGTGAGATGACAAGATGGTCTATCATGGTAATAGTGGAAATGACAAGATAGTGTATCACGGTAATAGTGGAAATGACAAGATAGTGTATCATGGTAATAGTGAAGATGACATGATGGTGTATCATGTTAATAGTGAAGATGACATGAAGAGACGTGATTATGACAATGGCGATACCTAGCAGATATATTAGAAATTAGACCCCAAAAAAATTGTAAACAAATTCTGGCTTTGTTATCTTGAAGCGAAAGGAATGAGACATTCTTTCGATTTCGTCTGAGACAGTTTTATTCACTATCTTTGTACAGTTAGATCCTATCTAGATCAGATAGATTACTTCAAGGCGCAGTGCTATACAGTGAATTCACACTTGCTTCAATGTATGTTAAAAAGGATGACAAAGTTAATCCCTGGGATTCGAACCCATCTTTATGGAGAGAGACATTGATCATTATTTCCATTTTCTTGAAAGACGAATGAAAGAGAGAACCAAAAGCAAAGTATATAAGTATACGCAGCGGTATAACAATTTATATAATAACGGAATGAAAAATGAAAACTCAAAAAAAGTATTCGAATAAATGGATATATGTATATAGTATAATTTTAAAATTTGATAAGAATTGGGGTAAAATCTGGTTTAGAAATAGGATGTGGAAAATATGGAACAGGTCTCCAAACAACGTAATTGGCGTGGGGTCGCTAAATTGTTTCCGAGGGAAGGTTGGACATACATACGAGTGAGTGAGATTGTATATTAATATGTGTCCTTACATGAGGATACAGTTGGATATTAACATGTGTCCTTACATGAGGATACAGTTGGATATTAACATGTGTCCTTACATGAGGATACAGTTGGATATTAACATGTGTCCTTACATGAGGATACAGTTGGATATTAACATGTGTCCTTACATGAGGATACAGTTGGATATTAACATGTGTCCTTACATGAGGATACAGTTGGATATTAACATGTGTCTTTACATGAGGATACAGTTGGATATTAACATGTGTCCTTACATGAGGATACAGTTGGATATTAACATGTGTCCTTACATGAGGATACAGTTGGATATTAACATGTGTCCTTACATGAGGATACAGTTGGATATTAACATGTGTCCTTACATGAGGATACAGTTGGATATTAACATGTGTCCTTACATGAGGATACAGTTGGATATTAACATGTGTCCTTACATGAGGATACAGTTGGATATTAACATGTGTCCTTACATGAGGATACAGGACAAATACAGTTTTCTCTTTTCTTATGAACGTTGTTAGCATTTGGTACTAAAAGAAAATGTTGATAATGTTCGATTTGCAATGCTCATTTCCTTGCAATTAGTTAGGTTGCAAGGTGGCGGTTGCTTAGTAGTTTGTGTTAGTTGTTGGTTGGTGGAAATGAAAGCGGCGGTGCAGAGATGGGTATTGAGGAGGAGAATAATATATAGGGAGGGGTGAGATAATGGAGAATGACGGAGGGAGATTCATTGCATGAGAGATGCAACGCTGTTCTTCCATGCAACAATGACCAGGTGTTGAGGAATAGGTAAACAAATAGGTGTGAATATGGTGGAGTAGGGTAATAATGATAAGGGGTAAGCGTTCGCCTTTCCATTGGGGGACTTTGAGCGCCGTGGAGAGAGGGAGGACCTGCTGCTTGGGTAACAGCTTCTCCTCCATATCAACCTACCTGGCTTTGCGCCCTGGTGAAGCCACTCCAGACCACAATTCCATAGTCTCCTGAGACTGATAGATGCCTACTACTATGTGGGGGGAAATAGGGTGTGTGTTCACCCTATTTTTGTATGTTTATAATATTGTATGTTTAATCTTATCGACTTTCCCGCATATTTTGTATATTGTTATCATGTTTCCTCGATTCCTTATCCTTACAAGTCTGAAAGAAAGCCTGATGCATGTTCAGATTTTCTATTTAACTCTGTTTCTTTCACTTTAGCTTCTTTCATTTAATATTTAGGTTCAATGCCGCGAGCGACATCCTCCAAAGGTCCTCAAATAAGAAAAAAAGTCCTCAAATAAGTAAAAAAGTCCTCAAATAAGTAAAAAAGTCCTCAAATAAGTAAAAAAGTCCTCAAATAAGTAAAAAAGTCCTCAAATAAGTAAAAAAGTCCTCAAATAAGAAAAAAAGTCCTCAAATAAGTAAAAAAGTCCTCAAATAAGAAAAAAAGTCCAGAAAAGGGTACGTGTGTGTACACTTTTCTGGAGGCCTTTTTCCATAGATGTCTTAGATGCTACCCTTTTGCTTGCCATTTCATGGTACGATTTTGGTGGTATTTATGTGAGCCTTAGGAAGGTAGAAATTGCCCAAACTACTCTATTCCTTTCAGATGTATTTTATCGTCTCAGTAGACGTACTTAATCTTTATGTGAGTGCTTTTCTGTTTCTGTTTTTCGAAGACATTTCATTTTATTTCATTCTTGTCATTGGGCCTTCTTGAATTCGTGACAGTTTTCATTACCTTGTACTTTTCTGGGTTGAAGTCCATTAGCCATTTCTTCGACTTTCCCCAAATCTTAACCGGATCATTCTGCATATGCTGTTATTCCTTTCATTAACCTGTTCATTACCGTCGTTCATCTGTTCATGTCCAGGCATTACCCTAATTTACCTGTTCATTACACATGTATGATATGAAGCCGGTCGGCCGAGCTGACAGCACGCTGGACTTGTGATCCTGTGGTCCTGGGTTCGATCCCAGGCGCCGGCGAGAAACAATGGGCAGAGTTTCTTTCACCCTATGCCCCTGTTACCTAGCAGTAAAATAGGTACCTGGGTGTTAGTCAGCTGTCACGGGCTGCTTCCTGGGGGTGGAGGCCTGGTCGAGGACCGGGCCGCGGGGACACTAAAAAGCCCCGAAATCATCTCAAGATAACCTCAAGATGATTACGCACCTCATTTCACCATTCTTTGCATAAATCCGTCCGGTTGTCGTTTTAATGTATTTTTTAGACTGTTGTTGTGAATGTAGGCGTTTTCCAAGAAAAGATTGGAATTGGAAGATTGGAGTCTCTCACCCAATTAGAATTGATCAAGAGACTATTGTAATTGGGTGAGAGGCAACGTAATTATGCTTCAGTTGCAATTATATTTACCCCGAGCAGTGCGGTTGAGTGAGAATTCCTCTTAGTGTACAATGTTGATTGTGTGTGATTTGGTGTCTCTGCTACCGTCCATTTCCAGGCGTCGCATGTTTGCGTATGCGTCTATTTCCATCGTAACCTGTCAACATGCAAACCTGTCAACCTGTCCAGTCGTTGCCAAGCAAGGTTTCAGTCCATTTCACCCGTCGGAGGTCTTGCTTTCCATCTCACCCGACAGAAAATATTGCATATCTCAAATAGTCTATAGATAGATACATTTCTTTAATTTCAAAATCTACTTAAGTAAGCTTTAAAAAGCATAATACAACTAATTCAGTAACAAATATCATCACCAATTTATTTCACTGGAAGACCATAGCACTTTGTGTTATGAGACAGGAAGAGGAGAAGTGGCTGCGAGCGAAACATTTTTCATAATTGGGTTATTACATTCCATTACATTACACTCAGCACATCTCTCTCTCTCTCTCTCCATCTCCAGCCAGTAATGGCTCCATTGACTGCAGTAACATTGTTAGCACCAACGCGTATTGATGTAATTTGTTTCATTCAAAAGTGACTTTAGATTTATCGCGCTGTTCGTGTTAGTTTCGGCACAATGGAGTCAGAGAAAGAGAGAGATAGAGAGACAGAGAGGGACGGAGAGANGGCTCACACTTCAACCTGTTTTCGCATCTGTTTGCACCTGACATGCATCTGTTTTCGCGAGACTCACGAAACAGATGCTGGGTAAGACTGCCATAACATATGTGTGAAAAGACTTAAAAAGCAAAGTTGTACCACAACTTACAGACTTACGTTGAAACAAACTTAGCATACTTAAGTACAGAAATAAACAGAGTTACCACAATCGACTTGAGAGTGGTCCAGGACGGACCGAAACGTCGTCGTCCCTTCACTTTCTAGTGTGTGGTTTGGTCACCTTACAAACCAAATGCTACCTTACCTTGAGGTTACCTTGAGGTGCATCCGGGGCTTAGCGTCCCAGCGGCCCGGTCATCGACCAGGCCGCGGGGAGAAGACATACACAGCAGATACTAGGTGAAAATCGCGAATTTCATCTCTGAACGTCTTTAATTACGTTATTACATACATTAATACATAAAAAATGTTGAATACATAATTTTATGAAAAAAATGCATATATGTGGTCAATATTGTTTTGATTTCCATTGTGTTGTCTAAATGGTATTTTCTTGTGTCCTTTGTGCATTGTCTGACGGAACAAGAAGTGTTTATTTAATATATATGATGCCGTGTGGCCTCTCTTCTACCGCACTGAAAATCGGAAATTTCTTTTCTTTAAATATTCAACGTAGATTTTATCTTTCGTCGGCATTCCACCGAGGGAGGAAAGGAAGGAGATGAAGAAGGAGAAGGAGAAGAATGAGGAGGAGGAAAAAACAAGACAAAAGATGAAGATGATGGGTAGAATTAGAGGGGGATAGTAAATAGTATTTAATTTTTCAGAAATATATAAGTGAACCAGTCATGCTGAACTGCAAGAAAGTAGGTTACATTGTTATCTAAAATTGAGTGCTATAATCCGAGGAAAATTATTCATATTGCGTTAATATTTAAGTGTCTTTGATCTAGTTTATGAACTGTTTTAAGATTTCCCAATATTCCATGTCCCTAATGAGAGGTCGAATTTTTTCCCCCTTTCTGTGTTAAATACACAACCAGACTTGGAAAAAAGAATCAAGTATATACATTTCAGTGAGGAAAAAAGTGATGGAAAAGTTTTAAAAGTAAGTTATGCAAGAAAAGTACACAAGTCTCTTTATCGTATCCCTTGCTCGCTTTTCTTGTAACACAAAAATTCAAGTTCAATTTCTAGAAATATGTTGATCAGCTGTTGAAAGACGAGAATTATATTTAAATTCCATTCCTCTAACACTTCCTGCAATGGTTGCCATAGTTAACTCAAACTTTCAACAGAGCTCTTCTTGAATTCCAGCATGGACAGCCATTATCATTTCCTGTGTGGCTGTGTTAGTTAAACATGGGTTGCAAAGTCCGTAGACTCATATAGCTGCCGCACAGTATATCTATTCTGGGGATTTTTTACCATCACCTAGTTAGCTTTTTTTTGACACACTGTACTCCACTTCATATAGTCTAGGGCAGCTGCACTAATGCAGATGTACCTCATATATTAATAATAAAAAAATCTATTCTGTATTGGTCAACATTGGCAGTATCAGCTCCATTATTTGTATGTATTTTCCGAAAAGCACACTATATTGTTTTTGCTTCGATAATATACCTATAGACTTAAGGGAGGTTATTTTCAGCAGTTATTTCATTGTGCAATAAATTAACCGGTATTGCTGTGATTTGATTTGATAACTGTTCTCCTCGTCTCATTAAAACTTATTCTTAGCCTTTGTTTAAGAAACTTGTGGAGTCAAATTTACCGAGTACAATAGTCTTTTAGTTTACTAATTCAGTTTACAAAGAGCTGAATAATATACAATGTCGGGATAATGGAAACAAAATATAAATTCAAAGCTAAATCGTTTAATTTTCTTAAGAACTAATATATATATATATATATATATATATATATATATATATATATATATATAATATATATATATATATATATATTATATATATAAAAAGAAAGTTTGTGAGGGTACCACCTCTGGTGCCAATGTGGGGACCCACAGCCTCGGAGAAGAAAATAAAAAGTATTCAGAGGAGGCCTTGTGGTTTCTCACTGAACACTAATATTATCTTCTCCTACCACCCCCATTCTTTTGTATGTACACATATATATTTGCATTATTTGAACTTTGTTACAAAAAAGGAGTTACATATATATATATATATATATATATATATAATATATATATATATATATATATATATTATATATATATATATATGGCTTCGTTCATGAAGGCCAGGGGTGACATCCAGCTTTGCCTGCTTATCTACAATCTTCCAGTAGGTAGTTATGATGGATCTGTAACATATAGTCATGCAATATCACCCAGCAGGCACAGTTATTATGGCACTGCTGCATGTGATCTGCCTAATCTTTCAGCAGACAGCTGTAATGACTGTGTGACGTATGATCCTGCTTGATCTTACAGCAGACACAATGATAAAAGCACTGTGACAATCTTACGAAGGTAAATGTAGATGAAAAGTATATTCGTTGATAAAGAAATTTACATAATGTCAGAAATCTTTTAAATTAATCAATTCAAATATCCAAGTCTAATATGATGTCCTAAAGTGATATAATTCTATATCAAATCTATATCAAAGAACTTTTATATTCAAAATCAACATTGATATAGGTACAAAATTGTTAATGAAATTTGAAAGCAATAGTGTAATGGTCTATCAGTCGTCTTACAATTTAGTTAATATTAAAACAAACATTTGTGTTGAATGTTTGGTACAAATATTTGTTCCATATAGATATAGATTAGATAGATTAGAGTTACTGATATGATAACGATAAGGCAGTTACTGACTTATGGACATAATAGGGTTGATACCTGGTTGATACCTGGTTGATGGGGTTCTGGGAGTTCTTCTACTCCCCAAGCCCGGCCCGAGGTCAGGCTTGACTTGTGACAGTTTGGTCCACCAGGCTGTTGCTTGGAGCGGCCCGAGGTCAGGCTTGACTTGTGAGAGTTTGGTCCACCAGGCTGTTGCTGGAGCGGCCCGAGGTCAGGCTTGACTTGTGAGAGTTTGGTCCACCAGGCTGTTGCTTGGAGCGGCCCGCAGGCCCACATACCCACCACAGCCCGGTTGGTTTGGCACTCCTTGGAGGAAACAATCTAATTTCCTCTTGAAGATGTCCACGGTTGTTCCTGTAATATTTCTTATGCTTGCTGGGAGGACGTTGAACAACCGTGGACCTCTGATGTTCATACAGTGTTCTCTGATTGTGCCTATGGCACCCCTGCTCTTCACTGGTTCTATTCTGCATTTTCTTCCATGTCGTTCACTCCGTAGCAAGAATATCGACATACAGGATAGTAAGAGGGATATAAAAGTAGATATAAAAGCAATGTTCAAAGAAAAGAACAGTAGAACGAGAGGACATAATTGGAAACTTAAAATTTAGCCGAGTTACAGAGATAGAAAGATTTTTTTAGTCTTTTTCTTAAATAAGTGGAACTGACTGATGAGGCAGTCGTCGAAAGGAATTCGACAAAGTATTATACACATACAAATGATAAGAAAAATGATGAAAATAAGTCGCTGCACTAAACAAATGATGGATGAAAGTCGTTGCATCTGAGCAACTCAGATGCTCAGAATTGAGCATCTGCGTAAGAGCAGATGCTCAACCCTGAAAGCTCAATTAGGTAAGTACAAATAAGTAAGCGCGCACACACACACACACTCACACACACAGGCCTCGTAGCCTGGTGGATAGCGTGCAGGACTTGTAATTCTGTGGCGCGGGTTCGATTCCCGCACGAGGCAGAAACAAATGGGCAAAGTTTCTTTCACCCTGAATGCCCCTGTTACCTAGCAGTAAATAGGTACCTGGGAGTTAGTCAGCGTTACGGGCTGCTTCCTGGGG